>CAMZMU010000045.1:35571849-35717289 GCA_947311845.1 Poa pratensis | reverse complement strand
TATGAGCCAAAACTCACACTTGCTAAGCTTGGCATACAGCTGGTGCTCTCGGAGGGTCTCCAAAACTAGACGCAGGTGTTCAGCATGCTCTTCTTCGGTCTTGGAATAAATAAGGATGTCATCAAGGAAAACTACCACGAACTTGTCGAGGTACTCCATGAAAATCTTGTTCATGAGATTCATGAAATAGGCTGGGGCATTGGTCAGACCAAAAGACATCACGGTGTATTCAAACAACCGTAACGAGTGGTGAAGGCGGTCTTGGGAATGTCTGTCTCTCGGATCTTCAACTGATGGTATCCTGTCCGAAGATCGATCTTGAAAAGACTCGGGCTCCGTTCATTTGATCGAACAGATCCTCGATCTTGGGAAGAGGTACTTATTTTTAATGGTCACGTCATTCAGCTTGCGATAATCCACACACAGGCGTGTGGTACCGTCTCTCTTGTCCACAAATATAATGGGTGATCCCCAAGGTGAAGCGCTTGGGCGAACAAGTCCTTTGCTGAGCATATCTGCCAACTGCTTCTTCAACTCAACCAGCTCTTCCGGATTCATCCGATAAGGTCTTTGGGATATAGGGGCGGTTCCTGGGATAAGCTCAATTATGAACTCAATTTCCCGGTCTGGCGGCATACCAGGCAATTCTTCTGGGAAAACATCCTTGAACAGTGAACAACACGGATCTCATCTAGGGCAGGTCGAGCTATGCTCTCATGGCAGCCTGGGTGAGATTGACTAGTTTCAGACACATACTCCACTTCTACTTCTTTGTCGGTGGTGATGGATACAGCTCTTCTGGCACAGTCAATTCGACCATGGTACTTGGCTAACCAATTCATACCGAGTATAACATCGATGCCTTGGGTTCCCAGAACAATTAAGTTAACTGGAAACTTTTCTCCTTTGATCTCAAGGGGTACATCGGAGCAAAACATCTTGGTCTCTACGGTGGATTCTGGGATTTGGATGACCATGGGTTTGGGTAAGAGGCTCTAACTAAACCTCCCTTAGCAACAAATTCTTGGGTAACAAATGAATGGGTAGCACCAGAATCAAACAGAACAGTTGCAGGTACTGAGTTGACAAGGAACGTACCCAGCACAACATCCGGAGCATCCTGAGCTTCTTCAGCATTGATGTGGTGCAGACGACCCTTGGCAACAGCAGCATTTCCGCGGGTGCGGCATTCTTGCCATTTCCATTTCCATTGCGGCCTTGACCATTGTTCTGTGCCGGCGCATTGGGGCGCTGGACATTCCTCTTGGGATTGGGACATTCTTTGGAGTAGTGACCCTTGTTGCCGCATTCAAAGCAGATCACATTGGGATTGCGGGTGAAGTTGTTGAAGTTTCCTCCGGGACGGTTATTGTCATTGGGGCGGTTGAAGTTGTTTGGGCGGTTAGGGTAATTGGGGCGTGGAGCTTGGGGTGGACGATAGGCAGGCCTGGTGTTCTGCTGAAAGATACGAGGTTTCTGGCTGCTCGAACCTTCCTGAGCATTCATCCTCCTCTTGCGACCTTCATACATCGACTTGCGCTTGGTCTCCAGCTGGATGGCTTTGTCCACAAGTGACTCCAGATCACGGAAGTCATGGATAACCAAAGCACACTGAAGTTCATCATGAGTCCACTCATGAAACGCTCCATCTTCTTCTCTTCTTTGTCGGTGTCATCAGGAGCATACCGAGATAAGTCGGTAAACATCCAGATAACCGACCACATCTCTACTTCCCTGCCTCAGTTTGCGGAACTCATCCTTCTTCCTCTCAATAAGTCCGTAAGGAATATGCTTCTTGCGGAACTTCTCCTGGAACTCAGCCCAGTTGATGACATGACCAGCTGGCTGGAGAGTCTTGGTAGTTTCCCACCAAGCTCTTGCAGGTCCAGCGAGATAGTGGGTTGCATACAGCACTTCTCATTTTCTCCCACAGCAGCAACTTCAAGATTATTGTCGATGGTGCGAAGCCAATCATCGGCTTCTAGTGGGTGAAGTCCCTTGGAGTAGGTGGGTGGGTTGGTCTTCTGAAAATCGCCTAAGGTAGATCGCTGGTTCTCATTGCCATTGCCATTACCACCATTGTTGTTGTTGTTATTGTTGTTGTTGTTATAGCGGCTGCGAGTTGTTGCAGGGCACGAGATGAGCTGGCGCTCTGCCGGGCATTTTCACGTTCCTCCATGATAAGCGAGAAGTTGGGCGGGGGTTGGGTCCGGTGGTGGTGGTGCTGATCCTGATCCTCCGCATTGCGCGACGGGGCGGCATCCTGAAGCACACCGGGTATAAGAGGCAAGGCAAGAAAAGTTCGACTAAGGGAAAAGACGATCTCGCAAGTGGTTGATTAATTTAAGATTTATATGAAAATATTTCACACAGATTTAAACAAGACAAACATACTTATATTTCACAAACATCACATCAAGGAGTTCACACAACATCAAGCTTACAACTCAAGCTTACAACATCACCTTACATCTAGATACATAACATCTGGTTTCCAAAAGAACCACTACTACTACTCGACTAGCTATAGGGGTCAACCTAATCCTGCGGTAGTGATCAAGTCACTCGCCTACTGAGGTGGAACCTCCAGCTCTAACACGTCAGCATCTGACTGGTAGGTGGCTCCTCGGGATCCTCCTCCTCGTCCTCGAGAACTGCTCGAGTGGCTCCTCCTCCTCGTCAACTAACTCCTCCTCATCATCCTCCTCCTCACAGTCCATCTCCTCCACGAAGTCATCATCGTCACTGAGGAAAGCGTTGTTCTCCTTGCGGAGATCCTCGCCCTCCTCCTCCATCTCGTCAGTATGGTGCTCTAGATCCTCAATCAGTCGTCCTGCTCTGCCACCTTCGTGCGGAGCTTCACGATAGTCTTCCTCAGCTGGGCCCTCTTCCTGAGAAGAGCAACCTTCTCCTCATCAGCTTCTCTCGTTCTCGCGAAGCTCAACGAGCGACTCGCGGTCAAAGTGAGCTGAATCCTAGTGCGCAACAGATCATCCTGAGTGCACTGAAGTAAGATCTCCATGTCCATGATGTAGCTCCCAAACATCGGGTGGTAAGGTGAAGGAGTAGGGTGTCCATCACAGTTGCGCCTCCCGTAGAACCGGAAACGGGAGTCTACTAACTCCGCCTTGTGCTCCTCACAAAGTCGGGCTAGCATCCTCTGTGTAGCAGTACAGAGACCGTCAACCCAGGTGGCCTCCTTGGTGGTGAAGATGAGCGTCCTGGAACTGGGAGACTTGATGTTCCTGCGAACTGACGACTGATGAGCCAGCTCAGCCTTCCGACACCGTGAACATCAATCTGAGCTCCCTCAAACTCTGGAGCGGGGCGACCTAACAGCTTGGTCAACTCGAACAAGTCCCTCTCAAACGTCAGCTTGCTGTCCTTCTCCAGCTGAACGAACTCGGTCCAATGGAGTGCCATCTACATTTTTAAGCAAAATTTTAAGTTAGTTAGGTGACAAGTGTATCAAAATTTTAATATAGTAGGGCAACAAGTGAGTCAAATTTTAAGCTTAATGAGAGGTGTACAAAATTTTAGGGATACAAGGAAAATGTAATATTTAATGAGAGTAAAATTTTGCATAAGTAAGAGGATTGGAGATAAGCAGTTTTCGAAAATACTTCATTCCTTTCTTTTTAGAAATTCATTTTTGTAACATTTGACAAACGACCATGCTAACTAAGGTTTCCTAAAGTCAGGATGGCTCTGATACCAAGTCTGTGGGGACCCCGGACTAGCTGTCCGAAATACCCGATTATGCTTAACACAACGATCCCGTGATCAGTCTGTCGTTGCACATAATCCGAATTGGATACCAAAGTTTACATCCATTACAGTACCGAATAAAGTCTTACATAAATGGTCATTTAGACCAAGTTCTTACATAGGTGCCTTCATGGGCCAAACCAAAATATCAGCGGAAGCTACGGCGTAGTAGACATCATATTCTAACGATGACAACCCGACAGGCAGCTGACTTGTGGAGATCCTTAGTTGGCGTAGAAGTCGCCATACTCCTGCTCGGCGTAGTGTTCCTCCTCGTAGTCTGGCTAGGACAATAGCCAGGGACGAAACCAATATGAGTACATTTGAATGTACTCGCAAACTACCCCAACATGAGTATGCACCAGTTTTATTTTAGTTGACAACTTTTACTTATTTAAAACATCTCTATATCTTTATTGAAAAAGGTAAGAAGAGTTTTATAACTATCTTTAAAGAAGTCACCATTTTCATCTGTTTCTCCAAAACTTCTCCTTTTCCGACCATAGCCCGTCATGGTCCACTTTCATCCAACCACCTCATACCGATCCGTTGGTATAGGTGTAGGAAACATTCTCCACTCCTTTTTATTTTTAAAACTCAAATTTTCTTTTTAAAACTCTTCTTTAAAAACTTGCACAAGGTCTTAGGACAGTCTCCCAATTGTCCATATCCGAGGACTCGGCTATTCGAATAGTTTGTAACACTCTGCAGAGGTAGCACGCTTTTAACCCACATCCATCCGGCAGCTCATCGTGTCTGCCACGTCTCGCCATACCAGGTGTATGCGAAGTAAGCCGCCGGCCATAGCCTCTTATTTGCTCATGCTAGTATAGGATCCTTCCCATATGTCACTTTCCATCGACACCCAGTCCAGTTTCCCGTCAGAAACCCTAAGTGTGAGGACTCATAGTTTTGTTCGGCGGTTTATGGTGGAACCTTCTATCCTCCCCACCATCTTGTGTGAGGACCCGGGTCAGGGGGTAGGTCCTCGGACCATCCCCTCATGCATAACGGAGTCATCTCCGTCGATGAGGTATCCCATACTAATAAGAGCAAACTACATGACTACGCCTTTTCCCATATGTGGTAGATGTGGTCGCACAGGGTAGGATTGGTCGCCATAGTACTAGGACACTGTGCATTTTTCATAAACATTACCACTTGTCCACTTCTCCATTCCAACACCGACATCTCGGCATTTCATAAACTCACAAGAAATTTCAAAGGAGTTTTGAATAAACAACATTGTTTCCCATCCTAAAATTTTATATAAACTACTACATAGGGTGGCAAAATAATATCCATATATTTTTGAAATGGGTTTTATAAATCTTGCTTTGAGAGTAAAACATGTTATGAAAGTAGATGCATATGTTTGTAGTGCAAGCTCAGAGAATAGCTTGCCTTGCTTGGCAAAGTGATCTTGCTCTTGTTCTTCAATTTCAGCAAACTCTCCTTCCTCGATATATCCGACAACGTTCTCGTCTAATTAAATAACAAACAATGCAAACAATCACTAAGCTATAAAAGCAATCATCTCAACACAACAACCATGAACATCATACATAGCTACTGCACACATCAAACCATACAATTTGGTTTCAAAATATTTGAATTAAACATTATTTGTTTATGTCCAAATTATGGCAGAAACTTGTTAAACATTTTTAATTCCACAAATTGAGTTCTGTTGGTCACAAAAATACAAACTAAAATTCTATAGAAAGCTACTGATGTGTAGAAGACAACCCAATTGGATTTGGATCAATTGGAGTTACCAAACTCCCTACACATTGGTTTGAATCCAGTAGCTTATTAATCAAGTTTTGGCAACCAACTATGTTCTGTTGTTCCAAAAATTAAATCCTTTTAGGGGTAACTAACCATGGCTATATGTGAGCTAACAAAATTGGTCCTAACTCATTTGGGTCTACCATTAAACATATTTGTTTGTTTTAGTCCAGAAGGGTTTATCTTAAAGTCAACAATTTATATTGCTTAATTAATTCTACCAAAATTAGGGGAGCTAACACAAGGCAGTACTAAGCTAGCAAAATTGGTTTGGAATTAATTGGACTAACAGAGTATCAGAAACAAACAAGTTTAGAATTTAAACCACCTGTGGCATTTTCAATAATACTTTTTAACTATTTAATTAAATGACATGAGACCAATTGGGTTGGTTAACAATTTCATTAGCTCTCCAGAACAATTGAGTTTGATTTATTTGGATTCCTAAATCTCAAGTTATTGATTTTACAAATTGGGTCCAGTACTGATAATTCCAGAGAAAACTAATTAGGAAATCTAACTGTTCTGGATAATGTTGAAATTGCTGACATGGGGGACCCATTGGTCAGCGGCACAGCGCACGCGGGGAAATTAATAAAACCCTGATGAGCGGGGCCCGCTCGTCAGTCTCTCTCTCTCTTTCTTTTCTATCCGAAACGGTAAGTTACCGTTGGATGGAGATCCAACGGCCCGCAACGAAACCATCGGCGACGACCATTTCTGGGCGGCGCCGTGGCTCCGGCGACGGCGAGGTTGGGCAAAACCTCACCTAGAGGGCTCGGGAAGGCTCGGTGACGACGCGAATCGACGGCGGCGGCGTGGGGAGAGCTTATGGCCGAGTCCTGCTTGCTGGGACGGACTGGTTCGTCGGCGGCAACGTCTCCGTCTTCCACGGCCACGGACACGGGCTCCGGCGAAGCTTCTACGGCTCGCCTGTGCACAAAACAACGGAGGAAAGGGCTCGGGTGAGTGCAGCGATGATGGAGAGCAAGGTGGAGGGGTCAGAGAGGGAAATGGGGCAGTAGCACGGCACGGCCGTGTCGTCGTCCACCTTCGGATGCGGCGGAGCGTCGAGGAAGCTCACGGGCAGCTGGAGCTTCGAGGGAGTGGCTCCGCCCTCCTGGCGGTGCACTGAGGAGTGGAGAGAGTGAGAGAGGTCGGGGTGGAGTGAAGGGAGTGCACGGTGCGGGTGGGGTATTTATCGGCCGAGGTCGGTCCATGGTGGGTCGGGTGCAGGAGAGCTCCAGAGGGGCGGAGAGGCCGGCGCGCGGTGTCTGGGGGGTCCGGGATGGAGCTAGGGTTCGCGGCGTAGAGGATCGCGTGGCGAGGTGCAGCGAGCTGGGCCAATTTGGCCGGCGCCGTCCAACTCCTCCGCGGCGTGCATCGGGGGACAACGGCGTTAAGGCGAGGGGAGAGGCTCTCCTCTGCCCGCAGAGGGTGCAGAGGCACGGGGGCGAGGGTGTACGCGAGCAAGGGGGCCCTAGGGGGCCTGGAAACGGCGACGTCGACCAAGGCGACACGGCGACGGCGACAGGGAGCTAGGGAGAGAGGTAGGGGATGACACTTTTGCAGAAAGCCCCCTGCCTCCTCTCTGCTGCTATTCTTCCTTCTTCTTTTGCTTATTTATTTTCTAGTCCTTCTTTTAATTCCAGAAGCATTTCTTGATTTTATTTGAGGCACTAAATCAATTTAGAAAATTTGTCAAAATTTGTGGGGCCTTCCATAATGTACAGAAGCTCCACAAAAATTGGCATAAAATAATAAAATGTTTTGAAACATTTTCTTTCATAAGGTTTTACTTATTGTATTTTAATTTTATTTCAATTGCTTTTACTTTTGAATTTTAAAATAAGGGTAAAATATGATTTGAGAGAGATAAGTAGTAAGAATGAAATGGGAGGGTTTGCAATACCACTCCACTAAATTTTGTTGGAAACAAAATGAGATCCTCCCTTGGAGAATTTGTGTGGCACTTGCCACATTTATTTTTCTTGTTTTGCTTTTATTTTATTCTTCTTCTTTTCTTTATGTTCTCAAATAGAGCAAGCATCTATCACAAACAAGAAGAAATAAACAACACAAGCAACCAGCATACCAAACACATATAATTTAACAAAAGTTTTTGTTGGCTCTCATTTTTAGAACTAATAATACTTGTTAATAATTTTGGGATGTTACAAAAGTTGACCATCTAAATGCATGCATGAGTGTCCATAGAACTAACTAATCCGTGTTAGAACAAGATAGAATAACATTTAGCATCAAAACATGAATAAGAGATAGCTCTTGATAAAATATTTGCAAATTATTATTCATTAACAAGCTCATAAATCATGCAATTATATGTATCTTTTAAAATCAACTTTAACATCCCTTTTCCCAATCTTATAATAGCATCCAACATAATTCAACCCAAATTTCCGGTAGCTCTCTCATATATAATGATAGTGTGGTGGTCTCACAAAAATAAAAATCTAATCTAAACAAACAAAAAGACGCTCCAAGTTTATGCGATAAAGTGTTTCGATCAAAAACAGAAGTTAGACGTGCGCAAACCGAGAGTGTGTAGGTCCAGTGGGGTTGTCTTCACATCCCCAAGCTTATGGTCTTCACCATCCTTGGATAGCTCTTGGTGCATCTCCTCTAATCCCTGTGAAAAAACTTCAAAACACCGTTTCTTCCATTTCTTTTCTGTGGGGCACATTAGTAGTGATAAACAAATAGATTTATTGCTGCATATAATCCTTAGACAAAATTCATATGAATGTCCAGAATATGTATAATGTTGTATGCCTACTCATAAACTCAATTGGATCAAAAAGATTCATGTTAAAAGTTCTAAGCATGCATCAAACAAAATGGGACAGAATCTGTCCAGAAAAACAGCAGCAGCTAAACATATTTTTTACGCTACTTAACTTTGTCGGAAAATTCCGAAAAAATTCATGCATACATAGGATGAAAAGTTGTCATTACAGTTTAAATATGAGCTCATTCGGAGTTACAGAATAAGAATTAAAAATCATACCGTGCACAGATTCGTGCAGAAATAAAATCTCCGAACGCTATAAGCAACTTCTTCATACCAAAATGAGTAAAACTTGGCACTATATTAAAAATTCTAGAAACTGAACTAAACAATAAGTCTCTTGTTACAGCAAGAGGACACAAAGAAAATCACAAATAAAAACAACCGGGTTGTCTCCCGTAAAGCGTTTTCTTTATAGCCATATAGCTAGGCTTCTTACTTGATATTTATTGTGGACGAAGCTCATGAGGGAGCTTGAATGATGGTGTGTCCCTCTTCCTTGGGAAGTGTTCCATGCATAATACCAGGATCCATGGTGTTCTCAAACCAATCAAAATAATAGTCAAGTTGAACCCTAGTTGAGAGAAAAACAAAACACAAAAGTAATAACAACGAAGTCTAACTTTCTTTCTATGCATTGGCATTTTGTATATGAATGAATCACCATAAATAGAAGTTTCCCAATGCATATTAACAATATTTACTTGCAGCATATAATTATTAGTAACATAAAGAGGGTTCTTATCACCTCCTCTTTCATAATAGTTGCAAGTAGTAGAAATAAATTCAACCATATAACCACAAGAATCATTCAACTTAGATACTTTAGGCACATAAAGAGGATTATTAAATTTATTATGGAATTCATTAGCATGCTTCCCTCACTGCAAACCACATAAATATTTCTCAACATAAGCAAATTTCTCCTCTATAGTGTAAGTAGGAGAGTTCAAGAACAGAGTAGGACTCTCATGAGTAAGAGTACAATCACAAACAGCAAGTATATCATTTTCATCCTCACATAATTTAGTAACAACTAAACATGGAGGTTTATCAATAAGCATAGGACCATCATCTAAAGCATTATCATATAGCATATTTAAGCAATAATCCTCATTATCATCAATAAGTTCACTAGTAGTATTACTAGAAAGTAAAGGAGTATTATTAGCTTCATCATAATAGCAGGGGTTATCATATAGGATCATAGAACTTTTAGTTTCACACTCATCATAACATGGGTTTTCATAAGCTTCTTTAGGAGTAAAATATTTAAGAAAATCCTCCCTCAAAATACTCCATTCAATAGTGACTTCTTCATCCAAAGACATGAACCAAATACGAGCATTACCAGATAAAGACAAATATAATAGCTTCCTTTTTACCGGATCATCAGAAATACCAGGAAGCCTAAATAAACCACATATGTCCTCAATTATCTCCACGTGTTCACGTGCAGACTCAGTTCCATCCCCTGTAAATGGATCTTTCATAATACTTTTAACATGACCAACGGGAATTTTAAATCCCACTTTAGGTACCTCAGACACAGTAGTTTCAACAGCTTTAGGAGAAATATCATAAGCACTTTCATATAAAGCAAGATGCAGCGAGGCACGATTCATAAGTGCCATAGTAACAATGAGATAAAACAGTAAAATTCAGCTTTCAAGTTTCCTTATGGAGTGTTTGTGTAATCACAAACTTAGTTCTTTCTCCCATTTTAGCAAGTTTTTATGTTTTTTTAATTTTTATGCAAAACTGAAAATAAATATGCAAACCAAATAACAAATGCAAGACAATGACAAAACAAGATAAATTGCTTTGAAGGTAAAGATGGATAAGATGATGCTCACGTAGGTGCAACCTCCCCAAACTTAGGTGTTAGCACAAGTTGGTGATGAAGTTGACTTGGTGAGATATCCTTGGATAAACCTTTCAGCAATGATTCCCCGGCAACGGCACCAGAAAACAGTCCTGATGGCCCTTCACGTAGTTACCCCACAATGGCGCCAGAAAACAGTTGCTAGCCCCTTCGCGTGGTACCTGCGTGAAAAGTAAATGGGTTAGGTTGAGACTCCAAGTGCAGAGTGTGTAGTAACTGGAAGACGTGTTTTCCCACGAGGGTGACTCGAGGGTTTAATATCGAACTCTCGGGGAATCAGTAGTGTAGATTTATCTTCCTATCCTTCTTTTGGCTACCTACAAAACAAAGTAAATGTTTTGGTCCTCAACCTCACCTAGTGGTTGTCAAGCACAAGGTGTTAGAATGATATCAAGATAATATGCAATGCAAACAAGAAATAAATATGCAATGGTGTTAAATAAATATGCAAGGATGGTGGTAGCAATGATAAATGATATTTTTGGGTTTTTTATAATGAATGCAAGATGTGAAAGTGTTTTTGTATTTTTCGGATTTAATAATGGCAGAAAATGGAAAAGTGGTAAAAGTGGTTGGAAAGGTGTTTCTTATGATTAAAAATGGACCGGGGTTCATGGTTTCACAAATGCACTCTCTCTTTAATAACGTGGTAGACAATGGAACACTAGAGTTGACATATGAGATTGCAACACAACAGTTTAATGACAAGTTATAATTATATGGGCATCACGTCCTAACATAGAGACCTTTTGGTTATTAGTCTCTCTTATACTCCACCAAGATGCGAACTAAATCATAACACCTCGATAATTAAGATAACTCAGAGTATAGCAATAAGTATCATGACATGAAGTTAAAATAAGAACATGCTAGATCTAGTCATGGAGTAGTGGCAATGGTCACACCCACATCTCCGGTAGTATGGTATTTCTTTTTATCCCTAGTGAGGTAATAAAGTTAGGCAAAACACCCAAGTGGATCGCGGAACATTCTCTCACGTTCACCGCACTAGCCACCCCCCGTTACTCCAACTAATGCACACGTTCCCCCTCACACGCTCTCATAAACATGCTTGATCATAACAAGTAAATAAGAACGGGGTACATAATATGCATCTACTTTCATAACTGAAACGAAACCATTGCAATCTCAAACATATATTAACTCATAAAAAGATCCACCACAAAGGTATTACATAGATGACCGTAATCATATTCAGCAGCTCATACGGTACTAATTAGTGAAGCTCGAGAGAGATACATAAGTTACTTCCACAAACCCATAGTCCAGAGGTGGACTACTCCCTCTACATCATGGAGACGGTGGAGAAGTCGTTGGAGAAGATGGAGACCATGCCGGCAGCGCCCCGCCGGAGTTTTCCCCCTCCAATCTGCAGCTCCAGGTCTCTGTTTCGGTGTTTCTGTGTTTCTGCGGCGCTCCTTCCAGAGAACGTCGGGGGATAATTTTTATAGGCGTTTTTAGGTCGAAACGGAGTCGGTGGAGGAAAGATCGACGGCAGCGGAGCTCCGAGTCCCAAGATGGGGGGTCCCACGCGGCCAGGTACATGGGCCGCGTGAGCCCACTCCTTTTGGCCCTCGTGGCTCCGTTTGTTCGCTTCCTTCGCCCACAAGTCTTCTTCCTTCCAAATATTGACGCCCGTAAATTTGCAGGTGATTTGGACGTCGTTTGGGTCCCTGAAACATAAAAGGAAAGAAATAGGGCTTTCTGCCTGCGCAGGGTTAATTCCATAAAAATAGGAAACATGTCAAATATTCCCAAAATCATTATAAAACAGTGATATAACCCTTATATGATGCAAATATGACTGGAATATAAGTAGAAATAATGCAAAGTTCATGTATGCATTTTACATGCATCATCATGTCACCCCAATCGTCTGGCCAGACACAGTGTGATTTATCACAGGACATTGATAATACGGAATGACAAAAGAGAATGATATTGGTACGAGTTTTATATGTGTTATGGTCAAAGGGTTTTGTCACACCAGAGCACATTGTCTCACACTCTAGATATCATTGGTATCGTGTACGTAAGGGGATTAGCGTAATGAGAAACATAAAGAGGTTCTTTCGTTCACTCGGTAATACATAGGAGCCAGTACAGACTTCTAGGTCCCAATGTTGGTTATTGTCTGGTAAGCTCCCGGACATGTCTATGTGTTAGCAAACTTTTCGGGTCACACACTTAAGCTGTGAGTCAATCTTTTATTGAGAGAATAAAGATGTAGTGTTAGTGGTCATGAGATAGTGTCGGAGTTGCTCCAATGTCACCGGGACTTGTTCTAGTGAATGAATAGAGAAAGAGAAGGCAGACATTCTATGTCTCGGGATAATAGGAAGTGTTTCTATTATTGTCGGAATTATTCCGAGGGTGTTTTATGTAAGTGGAAATATTTGTCCAGAGTATTTTGTCTGCGGACACTAGGTGTCCCGGATCATGTAAAAGGGTTTTATATGATAGGAAATTAATTCGGTGAATATTCTGTAAAAAGAATATTCAAATAAGAATTAATTAGGCAAAAATATTATTTAATTAAATATTGATTTATTTAATTGATAAATAATTATTGGAAAATATTAAAGCCAATAATACGTGGCTGCCATATGGGCCCTAGGGCCCACATGGCAGCCGCACCCCGCTAGGCGGTGGCGGACGCAAACGGGCCTGGCGGGCCACGCGGACACTGGCGGGCTGCGGGCGGACGCGGCGGCCAGGCGGGCCGAGCGGACGCGGGCAGGTGCGGGGCCGGCAGACCAGGTCCCACCTGGAGCCGGATCGGACTGGGCCCCACCCGGGGCGGTCGGTGCAAGGAAAGGAGAGGGAGAGGTGAGTTGGAATTGGACTCCAACTCCCCCTCCCAAACCGAATTGGGTTAGGGGACTTTCCCCTTGCCCAAGCACCGCTCCCCTTTGGCCACCTATATAAACACCACCAACCCCATGGGTTGAATCAATCCAAGTTTGCACAAGTTACTCTCTCTTGATATTGTGCAATTAGAAGATGCTCTAATTAGACGGCGCTCTAATTAGACATTGTTCTAATCTCTCTCTCTAGTAGATCTCATGTGTTGAGAATTAGGTCTCTCTAATCTCATATTGCTCTAACCAAGTTTGATTAGATCAACCACCTAAACTACGCCGCAAGGTAGTCTCTCTTCGTCGGTTGCAAGTAGCTCTAGACGGCGAAACGCTGACGGATTGGCGCGGTGTAAGTGTGGATACTGCTAGAGCGGGGCTGCGCGAGTAGTCCCTCGACGACAAGGATCGGCAACAATCTCACCTCCCGACGTGGACGTGAGATTCTTCATCAGGCTTCACCAACGTCTCCTAGTCGACTACAACAAGATCTTCCGCAACAGTTGTAGTAAGTTTTCTAGATCTAACATTATGGGGTGCTGCATATCTTCATAGTATAGATCTTGGGCTGTTGCGTAATATGCTAAGCGAAATTTTAAGTTTCCGTTGTGCAACCCAGCAGTGGTATCAGAGCGGTCTATGCGTAGATATTATTTGATCTAGTGCACATGTTGGTGCGGGCATTGCATAGTATCGTGCATTAAGGTTATATTCATTGCTTCCCAATAAATTATACAAGATATTCCATGGCGGCATAAGCAAGATCTTTACGGACTTCTGGCAATCCGCGGACCTTCCGGCTGCTCCTAGTATGCCTGTCGGCGCCAACGAAGTGCTTCAGTAGCTTTGGGTTTATACCTATAGTTGTGGACGTTGTTGTATAACGAACAGTGCATGAGGGTTGGACGCCTCACGGGGGTCACGCGCACATGTGATCGTTTGGATTGGGACCCGCAACATTTTCGTAATGTTGGGATGTCAATCACCCCGCAAAGTTAATCTAGCAATGGCTATTACCGTGTCTCAATTGCGTAGGTAGTAACGCTAATTCCGTAGAACCTACAGAGCCACGCTAAAACTTGCAAACAAACGTTAGAGGACGTCTAAAACTTGCAAACAAATGTTAGGGGACGTCTAACTTGGTTTTGCAGGATTGTGTGCATGTGTTTTGGTATAGCTATTTTGTTACGGTGTTTTAACATGATGGCCAATGCCAAGTGATTATTCGAGTTCGTCATCGACAATCAAGCGAAGGAGTTCGTCGCGGTTCGGGAGGAGGCGCCGGCGGTATGGCAGGCGACGAGGACTTCACAAATTTCGGCCACGACAATTTTTCCTTCGGGAAATTTTGTAGTGACCGGAATAACGAAGATGGTGGATCATCGTGGAGATACGTCAAGGCTTCCCGGAGGAAACAAAGGCTATACCAATTCACATGAATTATTTTAATTGCATGTGTGATGTTTATCCTTTGTTGGTTTCACCTTGATTGCGCATTAGATGTTTATTAGGGTGAATCCTGAAGAAAATATCAAGGATATCGTGTTCTTCCAACTGTGGCACCGTCAAACCATGCGCTTGTCCCCCAGCATCATGTATCCATGAGTCGAGCAGGCCAAGGGTGTGGGAGGCGGGTGTGAACCGTTCATGCAGCGTTTAACGGTTGGTTGTCTTGAAGTCCAGGCATAGTGAGCTATGAGTTCTGAACACGCACGTCGAAAGACGGACAGGAGTTGTAGCTACTACAATTAGCATAGTGCTTACCGGTAGTCCACGTGTCATGGCTGTGTATCCATGGGTGGCTCGCCGGATTCCCGGATCCTGAATCACTTAGCGCCAATCGTGAGGATTATTGGGCTTAGTGGGAGCATATCTTGAATTCAATTAATTTTGAGTTAAGTAGTGCAAAACATTAGTAATAAACTATGAGTCTAAATAAACTTGTTTCTGTTGTAGAAGATGGATCACTTTGAAAAGTATCACTTCAATCTGATGTTGAGTCGTACCCCGTTAGCTGCAAATGGAAACAACTTTGGAGATTGGTTTCACCGCATGATGATTGTTCTGAAGAACATAGGAAAGGAACATGTTCTGAATCCCTTGAACGCAGAAGAAGCCCATGGTGGGCCTCACTTATTCTGTGAAGAGTGTATTGTCAAGGAGCTTATGCACACTTATATTGATCCCGAGCTGGGCGGTCGGTTTCAAGACCTTCGTCCCTTCCGTCTCATGGAAGTATTAAAAGCTCAGTTCATAAGTCAAGTGCGCACTGAGCGTTACAATTTAACCAGGGAACTGATAAACAGTCAGCTCGAGTTGGGTGAACCCATTCAGCTGTTTGAAATCAGGTTAATTGGTATAGAGGAAAAACTTAGACTACTTGGTTTTCCAATTGGTCAAGAGTTTTTCAGTGACATTATACTGACGGCGCTACCACCAGCATATCATGCCTTTGTGGCAATGTATAATCGCATGGCGGATGAGTGTCCGGTTCTGATGCTGTTTGCTTTACTCAAGGAAGCAGAAGCTGATATTCAACAAGGGGATCTAAACTGGTCCAGGACAGGTATAAGAGTTATACATGTTAATTATTGACATAATTTCAGCAATTATGATCATTGGTATGAGATACTAAATGATGCTCGCACTTGCTCTAGTGGCAGGTACTTTAGAAGGAGCTAATGCTGGAAGGAAAAGGAAGTTTTGGGATGACGTTGATGTGTGCTTGGAGTATAGCTGATCATCTCAGAGTGTGGAAGAAGCACAGTGGAAGATCGCATTTTATGCGCCATGGCCACTACTTCATCTACAAGTCCAAGTCAATGAAGGAGATCATACTAGGACTTTAAATAAGAGTTATTTTAAGTTCGATCATTTTGTAATGAATATTTTGAGATTCTGGAACAAAGTTATGTTCGGATATTAAAGTATGTGTGGGAGTTCACATTTTGTGAATTCGGTTTATGATCTTTTTTTGTAATATGTCTTTAATTTAGTTTTGTTAAGTCTTAAATATTTTGATTCGAAATATCATTTAAAGTTTTGAGTGATATTGATTTTGGTTTAAATCTTTAATTTTGGAAGAAGCTTTTTGTTGGTTCTCTTTTGAGACTCTTAAAGTTATTCCAAGATTAGGATAAAACTAAAAATCCACAAAAGTGCTAGGCACTTGAGCAATTCGAAATTTATGGAGTGCTGGGCACTTAATAAAAATCGAAATCCACAAATACTAGGTATTTGGTAAAATTCGAAATTGGCAAAGTGCTAGGCACTAGTAAATTTCGAAAATTACATAAAGGTGTGGAGACTTCCCATTAATGAAATTCTATTGAAGATTTAATATGAAGTTGCATATTAATGAAATAGAATTGATGAAATTATTGAAGTTGCAATGTTTCATAAAATTAAGTGGGACTATGTGTGAATCAAAATAAGAGATCAAAGAAATTTGATAAAGTTAAAGAAGGCTTAATAAAATGTATTATAACATGATTGACAAAAGAAAGTTTTCTTAGTCACATTACTCATGATTAATTTTGGTAATTCGAAATTGTCATGATGATGAAATCTTTTGTGAGAGAAAGATTAATAAGATTGTTATAATAATTTTGTCCAAGTGTCTTGTTGTGTGAGATGTAAATACTCCAAATATCCCACTAAAAGTAAATAGAATAATTTGTTTGTATTTAGAACTTGCGTCAAGTTTAATAGAGTTATTTTGATGAAGTTGCAGGATGTCAATTCTTGAATCAAAGTTGTGATTCGAATTAGACATTAGTTTTGCATTGAAGTCCAATTTTGTATTGGCGGTTATTTCCACAAACAAATCCAAGTGCTTGTTGACTTTGGAATTGGAGAAAAGTGTCTTCTCATAAAGTTTGTAGTGGAAATAAAATACTAAGTTAAGACTGGGAGTCTTGGAGAAAAGTTAGAATGAAGGGTTAACATGCAAATGTTTCCATGTCATTACTTTATCCGGGAATTTATGTATGCAATACATAATTCGAACTAAGTATTATAAAAGGATGATCCTGTGAAGAATTTGACAATGTTATCACTAGGTGATATAATTGTCAAATGTCTAAGAACATGATCAAAATGCAAAACGGTACAAACAAAAGGTGAATACTCGTAATTGACTGAAAAGTCAAATAAGATCCAAAAGGAGAAATTTTCATGTAGCTCCAAGATTTTATCTTGAGAGTAGTTTGGATGTGATGTGAAATCACTGGGCATGAATATTTCATAAAGAAAGGATCTAAGTAGCAAAAGTTATTGCTAAGAATAATTGTTTTGGATTACTAGGTAATCTAGATAATTATGTTATGAGTGTTTGAAGTCAGTCGTAATAATGAGTAAGAATTTTTCATTATGTAAATCGAAGGGACTTAAAAGTCAGTGGGAGCTGATATTATATTTGTTGAATTAAGGCTAGGCCGAATTCAAAAATGTATATCTTGTGAAATAAAGATTTTAAAAGGTGTTTTAAATAAAAGGTCAAAATTGTCTTATTAAATTTAGTCTATGAGATAGATTGGAAATTTAATAAACATGAGTATGAATGTGCTTAGAACAATTCTGAAAAGTAATTCGAATTGTGTTTTGAGGCAAAGAAATTTGTTCAAAACATGCAGCAAGAACTTTTGCAAGATACATTGACCTTCGTAGTCAATGATGAGCAAATAGATAGGAATAAGATCAAATCATATTTTATATGGTTTTCTTGTTCATTGTTGTGGTAGCATATAAAGCCGGAAAGTTTCCAATGTACTAAATTATATTTAGTCACCGGCATTCGAGAAATACTTGGTAATAGTTTTCTCATAAAGGCAGTTAATTAAAAGTGTAATTGATCCTGAAGGTTTTTATATTGTGATGAGAACCTGATAGTGATATTACAAAAGTTTTCGACTTGGTAGATTTTGTAAAGCTTCAAATAATATATTGAGAAGTTTCTCGTATATGTATTTGTGGTGGAATTATGAAATCGAATCTTAATTGATTTAAATTCAGAGAGTGCTGTTTTCAATTGATAAATACTATGTGTTTTATTCTATCAAACATTAAGTATATTATGAGTGATTCTACAACATATAAAAGGATAGTTGCATCATTGATGTGAGACGTCATGATAAGCAAGTTATTGGATAAAGTCATTGACTTGGTAAGGTTTCAATAGACGGTATGATAATATCATTCGGAGACGCTTGATATTATTAATGCTACTACGGAACCGGATAGGCCGAAATCCAATTCCTAATAAATCCGACTTTGCATTGTCAAGTTTGACATGTAGAAGAGTTAAACAAGTTTATGTATTTTGATTGGATCAAAATGTGAGGCACAGGCTCGGACCGCATGCAGGAGTATGAGTAGCACCTAAGTTCCATTTGGTGTTATGACATCGTACTAACTAGAATCATTATTGACTCTAGTGCAAGTGGGAGACTGTTGGAGATATGCCCTAGAGACAATAATATTTAGTATTATTTTATCTCCAAGTTTATTATTAATAGTTTATATCTTTATGCTACAACTGCATTGGGTACTTGAATAGCGAATACAAAGTATTCAAGAGGAAAACCTCCGATGCACGTGTAGAGATATGAACAAGGAAAAGCGTTCCTAGTCTTGTCTCTAAGACTAGCCTATCTTGTTACCTGATGATCATGTTTTCCTGATCATGGACTTTGTATAAGTCATGTAACTATAGGAGTTTATTATCGGAATGATAATAGTACTGAACCGACCCATCCTATGATCTATTGCTATGAGACAAATCGTCAAGATGAAGAAAAGCAATTGATCATACAGAGTTTTCATTAGTTAGTTCCTATACCTTGAGAACATCTAGTGACCGCTTATTCGACACTCACGCTTTGATTGTCATCAACGTCCGGCCGTAACTGGGGACCATAACGTGGCTATTGGGTTTGAACTAGAATAAGTAATGGAACGGAGATTGTTCAAGAAGGGTACTTACTCCTCCAGGCGATGGAGAGATACATCCTCTAGGCCATCTCAAGTATAATCATGTCACCCCAATCGTCTGGCCAGACACAGTGTGATTTATCACAGGACATTGATAATACGGAATGAGAAAAGAGAATGATATTGGTACGAGTTTATATGTGTTATGATCAAAGGGTTTTGATCACACTAGAGCACATTGTCTCACACTCTAGATATCATTGGTATCGTGTACGTAAGGGGATTAGCGTAATGAGAAACATAAAGAGGTTCTGTCGTTCACTCGGTAATACATAGGAGCCAGTACAGACGTCTAGGTCCCAATGCTGGTTATTGTCTGGTAAGCTCTCGGACATGTCTATGTGTTAGCGAACCTTTCGGGTCACACACTTAAGCTGTGAGTCAATCTTTTATTGAGAGAATAAAGATGTAGTGTTAGTGGTCATGAGATAGTGTCGGAGTAGCTCCGATGTCACCGGGACTTGTTCTAGTGAATGAATAGAGAAAGAGAAGCCAGACATTCTATGTCTCGGGATAATAGGAAGTGTTTCTATTATTGTCGGAATTATTCCGAGGGTGTTTTATGTAAGTGGAAATATTTGTCCAGAGTATTTTGTCTGCGGACACTAGGTGTCCCGGATCATGTAAAAGTGTTTTATATGATAGGAATTAATTCGGTGAATATTCTGTAAAAGGAAATATTCAAATAAGAATTAATTAGACAAAATATTATTTAATTAAATATTGATTTATTTAATTGATAAATAATTATTGGAAAATATTAAAGCCAATAATAGGTGGCTGCCACATGGGCCCTAGGGCCCACATGGCAGCCGCACCCCCGCTAGGCGGTGGCGGACGCAAACGGGCCAGGCGGGCCACACGGATGCAAGCGGGCAGCGGGCGGACGCGGCGGCCAGGCGGGCCGAGCGGGCGCGGGCAGGTGCGGGGCCGGCAGACCGGGTCCTACCCGGAGCCGGATCGAACTGGGCCCCACCCGGGCCGGTCGGTGCAAGGAAAGGACAGGGAGAGGTGAGTTGGAATTAGACTCCAACTCCCCTCCCAAACCGAATTGGGCTAGGGGACTTTCCCCTTGCCCAAGCACCGCTCCCCTTTGGCCACCTATATAAACACCACCAGCCCCATGGGTTGAATCAATCCAAGTTTGCACAAGTTCCTCTCTCTTGATATTGTGCAATTATTAGAAGATGCTCTAATTAGACAGCGCTCTAATTAGACATTGTTCTAATATCTCTCTCTAGTAGATCTCATGTGTTGAGAATTAGATATCTCTAATCTCATAATGCTATAATCAAGTTTGACTAGATCAACCACCTAAACTACGCCGCAAGGCAGTCTCTCTTCGTCGGTTGCAAGTAGCTCTGGATGGCGAAACGCTGACCGATTGACGCGGTGTACGTGTGGATACTGCTAGAGCGGGGCTGCGCGAGTAGTCCCTCGACGACAAGGATCGGCAACAATCTCACCTCCCGGCGTGGACGTGAGATTCTTCATCAGGCTTCACCAACATCTACTTCGACTACAACAAGATCTTCCGCAACGGTTGTAGTAAGTTTTCTAGATCTAGCATTATGGGTGCTGCATATCTTCATAGTATAGATCTTGGGCTGTTGCGTAATATGCTAAGCGAAATTTTAAGTTTCCGTTGCGCAACCCAGCAAGTTTAAAATAGCCGGCTATTGCAGTTAGCCCCGGCAATTTCAGAAGCTAAGAAAGGCTATAGCAGCTCTACAGCGCAGCTATGGCCTTATAATCGTTCTGCTAAATAATGATAATAAAATAAAATTTGGGAGCATATATTCATGTATATATATATCAATAATTTCATGATGCATAACATATTAACATACTCACATAAGAGATACGAATAAAAACATAGTTATGTCCACATATTGCCACATACAGTAGCAGCAATTTAGGACAACGTTCTGACGAAATATTACATAACCAGCATAATCAATTTCAGTGTAGCAAAAGTAAGCTCTAGATTCTATCCACATATTATATGCCAGCAACAACATAGGGGTTGAGTTTGGCTCCAAAATATTGCCCAGCGGACAAATTTTGGTCCATTGTTCTGATATTTTCTTATTAACCTAGATAAGCATCGGTGCATCAGTGCATCACAATCACATCGAGCAACAACGCAGCGGCCTCTTTTTTATTAGGTCCATTGTTCTGATATTTTCTTTTTCTACTTTTTCAGATAAGATTATTAATCTTCTCAACTATTTGTATTGCTATTTTTGCTAACTTGAGCTATAATATAGTAAAACTTGATTATATTTTTTTTTGTAAGATTGTGTTATGTGATGCCGATTTTTCTTTTGAACGTGGCACACCCTCTGAAATTTTCCTGGCTCCGCCACTGGGTAGAATGAGCGAAAATTGTGGTAGATGACACCAACCGCTTCACACCGACCACGTATCATGCCGCATATCTACCATGGTTCACTAAAATCCGTGATACATTATCGGGTTGTTGAAACCATTGCCCATCTGCCATGAAGCGAGAAAAGCCAAGTTAGATGTGCTCACATCTACCATGCAATGTTTTGTTCCTCAGGATAAACCGTGACAGTTGGTCATATTCTTCTAGTGTTATAGCCTCTCTCATGACACTTATCTCTTTGCAGATCTAGAGAGAGGAGTGTGGGAGTCTTTTAGCATGTCAAGGCCCTCAAATAATGATGATCGCAAGAAGTAAAAATGAGGTGGCAATTTGGCACTTTGTGAGAGCCAAGGACTCGAGTAACTTGACATGGGAGAGTAGCTAATCACACTTTTGTTGTCGTTCATGGCCATCGGGCCTTCGTCCCATGTTTTTGTATGTGTTGGCCTTTCACAGCTTGCACACTCTTTTATTCCCTCAATTAAAGAAAAATCAAACATTTGTCCATTTCAAAAAAATAACCTTTGAGAAATACAAACATCCAATGATTCTCACCAAAATGAAAGATGTCCACACCTTGCTTTCTAGCACGGCGTACTGGCAACGCCACGGAAGATGCGGCCAAAACCAAGATGTATGCATCCCATGAATCATCCCTGCCTTCGTACTTCGTTGCCGACGATAAAGCCCTTTGATGCGATTCCTCAGCCTCTTGTGTTCTTGTCATTCTTCATCATAATCGATGAAGTTCCATTTTCATAGGAAGCAAAATTCGATGAGTCGTTAGTGACTCCACCTGCAAAATAATGTCTTCGTCACCACCATGTCAATCCGCGGAGAAGACTTAACACCGATGTAGAACAAGACATGCCGTGCACGAACCACGAGAAGTTCCCACGACCATGTTGTCGATTTTCCACTCCAAAAACGAGAAGCTTCCCCAAAAAAAAAAAACCCGAACGACATACTAGGAGAGAAAAAAGTTATAAATATCACCGACGAAATTAGCAGCAGACACGGCCCAACCCCGGCCGCCGGCCACCCTGGTTCCTGCACGTGCTTAACTAATAAAAATGTGGCCCAACAAATAGGCCCGACAGCGCACACTTCCTGGCACCTAGTGATCTGTCCAAGGCCTCCCACCGCAGCTTCCACCAGAAAAGAACAAATAAAATAAAAATAAAAAAGAGGAGAGAGCCACCCCCATTGCCTCGTCTCTCTCCTCGCAGATCCTCCCCGTCTCCGGCCACCATGAACTCCTACTCCGGCGACCGATCCTCCTCCCGCCCCGCCACCACAAACTCCTTCGACGCCTACAAATTCGACTTCGGCGCCAACACCTCGCGCTCCTCCGGCTCCCGGCCCCTCCGCGACCAGAGACCAGGCGGCGCCACCAACCCCTCACCGAAGCCAACCACCTCAAACACATGGTCACACCAGCCGGCGGCCAAGACGTCCTGGACCCATCAGCCATCCCCCGCAGCTGCCACGGCGCTCGGATCCGGTCCTGTCTCCATGGTCGGCGACATCTCCGGCCGGAGCTGGTCCGCCACGGCGCCCTCCTCCGGCATCGGCCTTCCCCAGTCCAACAACCCCAACCTCTTCAGCGACCTCCTCGGACCCGCGCTTGGTTCCACCCGCGCCCAGTCCAACGCGCCGCTCAGATCCGCGGCGGCCCAACCCTACAAGCCTGCAGGCGCCAACCCTAGCACCAACAGCTCTTCCTTCTCGATGGGCGGCATGGCGAGCACGCTCCCAAAACTTCCGGGGCGCCCATGGCATCTGGTGGGTACGGGGTTGGTGGCCGGCCGATGAAGCCGGTAGGCATGGCGTCGGCTACCGCAGCACAGCCCATGGCCATGGGGCAGAAGAAGGATCCGTTCGGTTCTATTGATCCCTTCGCGGTGAAGCCTGCGTCTATGAATGCTGGAAAGCAGGCAGGTTCGGTCAAATCGGATCAGGGATTTGGCGCGTTTCAGGGCGTGAGTTCGGGCACCGACGCCGGATTCAGTGGTTTCCAGAGTGCCGCCGCTGGATTCAGTAGCTTCCAGAATAGCACGAAGCCTTCCAGTGTGACACCTCCACCTGCACCCGCTCCAGCGCCTGCTGCTGCGCCGGTGAACTCTGGCGTAGATCATTTTGACACGCTGTTTCCTTCATCTGCACCAGCTGCTTCTGCGGCGAGTAATGGTGGTGGTGACATGTTTGGTGAGATGGATGGTTGGGTGGACGTGGAGTCAGACTATGTTGGTGGTGGTGATAGCGGTGCCACAACCACAGAGCTGGACGGACTACCAGCACCACCGTCTGGGTTGACGGCATCTGCTGCTAAGGCAAAAGGGATGGATAATTACAAGAGTGGGCAGTATGCTGATGCTATCAAATGGTTGTCTTGGGCTGTTTTGCTCATCGAGAAGACTGGGAAAAATGCTGGCATTGCAGAGGTGTTATCATCAAGGGCCTCGTCTTACAAGGAGGTCGGCGAGTACAAGAAGGCTATCGCCGACTGTTCGAAGGTATTCCAACGTCTCTCTGATGTATTTGTTACCCCGTGCCTACTGGGATGTCTCACTGCTTAAGTTATGCTGGTTTTATGTGCTGTGCAGGTACTAGAGCAAGATAAGGAGAATGTGGCGGCGCTAGTGCAGCGGGCTCTCCTATACGAGAGCAGCGAGAAATACAGGCTTGGGGCAGAGGACCTGCGTTTGGTTCTGAAGATTGACCCCGGTAATAGGCTTGCCAGGAGTATGATTCATCGATTGAACAAAATGGCTGACTAGGGATGTGAGTTACTTCAAGTTCCCTTATGTACTATCACTGTAATCCATCCCTGACATGGAAACTGTGAGTTACTTCAAATTGCTTACTACTATACTTGTGGCTTTGGGGGAGTCATTTACAACTGTGTAGTTATGATGCACATCATGACATCTTTACACACAGTATATTCTTTGATTGTATTGTATGATCAGATCATATATTGTATTAAACTTATTTTAAGAGTTTATTTTGTTGATATGAAGCCTTCACTAAGTGTTAGCATTTTCTATGGTAGTAACATCAACATATTGGTATGACCGTAAGACAGAACGATAACACAGATCTTTTGCATAATTGGTTATTGGTTATATTATTTCAGACCTTGATGAATGGGTGGTCTTGATCTCGAAATGTTCTTAAGCATTTGCCTGTTCATTAATATCTCTTGTGCCTTGGGTCTTAAAGTTATGCTTAGTTAGAACATATAGGTTCCGGGTACATCTTTTTCTTTGCCTGGAATATATGCTTGTAAGATGTCGATGTTGCTTCCTCTATGGATCATACCTTGGTAATTGTAATGCTGCAAATTTTGAACACTTGTGGGTAACTGATAGTTGTCTAGTTATAACGAGTTCATTTCGCCAGTATGATCCAGACCTGAGACTATATGTATATATATGAGAAATGCAGCCTCAGAGTGTGAAATTTTGACTTTGAGCAAAATATGTTACAAAGGAAGGATCAAATTAGCTGTCATATTTGATGATCATTGTGTCAGTAACATAGATGCTAATAGGAAATATTGTGTGGAGTTATTTTTGTGATGAAGTGGTTGTTTTGCAGTCGACGAAGATTTATCGTTGACCAAGTCCCTTCTCTTTTTTGATGAACTAGGGAAAGCTCCCTCCACTAACTTCAGGTCAGATTTACTTTTGCTAACCAGGAACGTCCAAGTTTCAGGCTATGCCAATAACATGTTGCCCAAGAATTCGTTAGGAAGGAGGCTATTGACAGTTTTTCTGGCTGTAACTAGAAGCAGGGACTGCATTTGCTAATTAACCGTGCTAATTGTAATAACAAATGTTCTTCAGCCCAAACTTGGATTATCTACAACCTGATAGATATTCTGTGACGGCTGAGAACGTTATATGCAGCACTACCAGACTTGCCTCTACCTCAGCTATAGCTTAGATTTTAGCTTCATTTGACTGTACATGTAGGCTGTAGCCTATGCATATAGCAAAACTAAACCACTGGAATAAGCTGGTGATAGTGATAATCAGCTTGTTGGACCTTCCTTGAATAGTTGTAGTTAACCGGGACTCAACAGTTATTCCTGTTGCATATAGAATGTAATGGCGCTTTAGCTATTTCCTTGCTACTTGTGGTACAGAAGTTCATAGCGTGGTTGAGTACATCTGAATTACGTACTCGTAAGAATGAGAGAAATAGTTACTTAGAAAAAGAGAGAGAGAAAGAGTATGTATGTATGATCTTTTTTTTTGCAAGAAGAGTGTCTGAGTTACTGGAGTATTCTCTGGTTCACAGAAAGTAGGTACAAAGTCTTATATTTTGATACGGAGGGAGTAGTAAGGACTCCTTACCACTTATCAAGCGCTGATTTCATTTGTCATCACCGCGAGCTACTGTATTTTTGTAAATGTAGTGGTTTCATGCATGATGACGTGAATCCCTTAAGAAGTTCGGTCTGCTCTGTGAGGGTGCGTTTGGTTTTAGCCCAATCTTGCCTTACATTGGAATCCCGTTAAATCTCGGTCGTTCTGATTGATTTCCTGCACTGAATTCTCCTTCCTGACGTTCGCAACACGATGAAGACATGTTTTGTTTGTTTGTTTGTCCTGCCTCGCGTTAACAGAGCCAAGCCGGTTGCATTAGAACTAGTAGTGGAGAAGCAGAGGACAGATGAGAACAATGTGTACTTTTTCAGTTTTATTTTGACATGAGAACCGTGTTGATCAAAACAGAATCCTCACCCGTAGTCCCGTTGTACTTGTGCGCCTTCAGGCTTCGGTAGTAGTTGTGCATTTGTGATGCATTACTATAAATAATCATTTCAGCACTAGAATCATGACAGTTATGTTAGGTCTGCAACTTCGCAATCGTTAACATTTATCTCAGTGGTTCTGAATTCTTATTGATTTGCGGCACAGGATTATCGTTCTTCAAGATAGCAACACTTTGAAGACATGTTATGTTTTCTTAAAACAAAGTCTAAAGGTTTGCCTATTTCATCGATTAAGAGGTGTTATTAGTACAAGCAAGGCCAAAGGTGGCAGGATAACTGAAAAAATGAAAGCCTACTCTCACGGTAAAGAGGTTGTTTGATTAGGCTTTTTTTTTTAACTTTTGACTTTGGCTTATAAGTACAAAAAGCAATTTAGGTGTTTTTTGGCCTTATAAGGCAGAGCCAAAAGTTAAGAAAAAAACCCTAACCAAACACCTCCAAAAGAGCACCCCAAGTGTCTCGCCCCGGCGGTCCCCCAAAGGATGGCATGTCGTTTAATGGCCGAAATAACAACATTAGGCATGGAAGCAACTTTCCTAAAGACCCTCACATTCCGTTCATTCCAAATTTCCCAAGCGGAGAGAAGAAGAAGCGAGGATAACCCCTTTCTCCGCCTTCCATTTACCCCGGTGGTGTGGTGATGGAACACCACCAATCATTGATCGAGACAAAGGTGCTCCATTGCGCAATATCAGAGTCCATCATGCCAAGCCAACCCAACCCTTGAGAGTTGAGACCAGTTTAAATGCAAAGGCGAGTACCGACATTTGAACATTATGTGCGCCGCGGATTCCGGCTCTCCTGTATTGTGCTCACACGGAGCGAAGAGGAGAACACTCTGTTGGAGAAGGCTCGATGCTGTTTGTCGGAATAGAATACTAATCCGGTTCTCTTAACCCAAAGCAGTAGTAATAATGGTTTGACTCGCAAGAATTGAGTTGTTGTTATCATGAACTGGTAAACCAAATGCCGTGCGCATTCTTGACATCACGAACCCATCACACCAGTATCTGTCCCAGCCGTCGCAACGTGAATTCAAGGAGTCTAGTCTAGGATTAGCAGCCTGCCTCGTGTCATGCCGTGACCACATTACCACGAACCGACGGCTTTTGGTTTGACCTCGGTGCGGAGCATTATCATCATACTGCTCCCCTCCCCTAGATTCTGAATCTGATAGCCACTGTCGGTGATTTCCGCCGGTGGGAGATGGAGACGTGGAGTCGGTCAGCGGGGACGAAGGAGAGGAGTCTGAGCTTAGCGCAGCAATGAGCGAAGCCGCTCCTGTTCGGGGCAGACACTTGGGCGATCACGCTCGGCTTTTGGCCGGCCACTTTCCGCTCTGACGAAACCCAACCAACTACTAGTACGATCTACCCTGTTTTCAAAAAACATACTTCCAGATGTTAGAAAAATCCGGAAAAAAATGTGTACGTACATATCCATGTATTATATGCATGCAGAAAGTTTCGCCAAAAAATGATGATTTTTTTGGTCGGTATAAAAATGACAAGAAAATGTCTTGCAAAAAGTTATTTCTTGGGTACCTAAATTTGTCTTTTTTGTGGAGGCAAAATAAAAAATTATTTTTTCACAGAACTTTGTGCCGCACAAATATTTCGGGGAGATGTACACATAAAATTTTATTTCGAATTTTTTACACCATTAAAATCGCGTTTAAAATACATTTTTTTAAAAACGGGGTAGATGCCCCCATGTTCAGATAGTCCACTCCCCTGTTTTAGATGCACCAACTGTTCACTCTCGAGGGAAGGTGGTGCTTGTCGTGCTTGGGTTTTTTCACTTGACGCTCCGTCGACGAGTTAAGAAGCCACTTTTACTACGAACCAAAGAGAGAGTCGTACGGAGAGCGGTGATTTGTCACCCGGGCTACATATAGCCCGGTATTGTATTTATTTTTTTGTCGCCATTTTAAGTTTCCAAAAAATCCGGAAAAAATACTGGATATTGACCACGACTTGATCTATGTTTCTGAAAAGTTTCAACGTGAAATAGTTTATATTGCGCCCTACACGAAAATGACAAAATTCTGACAATTTTCAGAGATTTTGAATCACCACCCAGATCTAGAAATTTGTCTTTTTTACACAGGATAAAATACTGAATGTTTCGCATTTCTTTTTGCACACAAGCATGAATCATCATTATCTACGTTTAGGATTTTTTTAGAATTTTTTACAACTTGAATTTGCAGATTTTAAATTTCAAAAAATCGGGCTACATGTCGCCCGCGACTTTGCGGAGCCGTACGTTTCTTCTTTACTCGACAAAGAAGTTCAGTTGTGTAACATCCTACGCTTGACAAAGAAAAAATCATATAAAATCAGCTATATAGCATTGGCTGGTTCGTCTTTTGCAAAATAAACTTTTTTTAACTGGAAATCCATTTCGGATAGTAGAAGCATCTACTCCCCCTGTTTGAAATTACATTTTCAAAATGTTCAAAAAAAAATCGAAAAAAAGGATGTACCTACAAATATTTATGCTGGTACATAAAATTCAGAAAAAAATAAAATTCATTTGTTTGTGGCCTCAGTTATAAAGACAAAAAATGTCTTTTAAAATCTCATTTTGTAGCACCAAAATTTGTCTTTTTACACGTCACAAAAAAGTTTTTTCATCGTGAAACTTTATGCGTGGACATAAAATGTCAAGATGAACATCCGAATTTTTTTGACATTTTATTTTTTTATTAATGGGGTAGATGCTCCTACTACCCGAAACGCCGCCTCCTTTTTTAACACTACACTTCAGTAAGATGTTTTAAAACGGAAATCCATATCGGCTCATAGGTTTAGATGCACCAACTGTGCAAAAAACATTTTTAAAATGTCAAAAAAATCCAAATAAAATTTTCTGATATACTAGATGACATTTTATGTTAGCACAAAAGTTTCTCGATTTTTTTTGTGGGATGTGTAAAAAAGACAAATCCAGGTTTTTTTAAATAACTTTGTACGTGATTTTTTTTGTCTTTTTGCACATGTCACAATTTTTTTATTTGTGAAACTTTTTGTGCTAACATAAAATGTCATGATGTATATCCGAAATTTTATTTGGAAATTTTTTGACATTTTAAAAAGTTTTTAAAAAATGTTTTACATAACGGGTGCATCCGCACCCGAGACCCGAAATGTCGTGTCCGTTCTAAAAACTACTGAGCCCAAACACGAATGCCAATGTCTCGGCTCATCTTACATGATGTAATCCCTCCGCTTTTACTTACTTCGCCTTCTGTGTTTTTAAATACAAACTTTTAAAGTTGACCAAGACTATACGAAAAATATCAACATCTATAATATCAGATGCATATAATATGAAAATATATTTTATATGGTTTTAGTAATATTAAATTTATATTGTAGACGTTGATATTTGTTCCTATATATTTTGTCAAAATTTACAAAAAATGATTTTGACTAAAATCAGAACGGAATGTAATTGTGAACGGAGGGATTGTCTTCTTAACCTACAATTAGCATAATGTTCGATATACAAGTACAAGTTACAATCCTCAAGAGTCCTAAACTTGTTTTGTATCTCTCCTTTCGCTTTTTGTGTATAAGTCCTCTGTCGTCCATCCATTGCTTCTTCTCCCCTCATCCTCGTATGACCGGAGGAGCAGGGAAGAGGGCTCTGTTGCTCTTTTCTACTTTGTAGGTCTTTCCTTGTATGAATTCTTGTTGACTTGTTTCGGTGTTCCTTTATAGAGTGAAAATTTCGTTGATCTCTCCTCGAGGTTGTTCAAGGCATGATCATTGTGGTTGTTATGTACGGCGGTCTCTTTGGCACGACTTAGCTTGCTACCCTTTCAAACGACCACCCATTATATATGCGGGTCAGACCAGCTCCTTCCTCTTCCTTATTGGCATGTCGTAGGATATGGGTCTCTTAAGAAAAGATTAGTGCGTCAGTTCAACGTCTTGCTTTGGGAGGATTGGTTTGCGGGCCAGGTAGTCAGGATCGGGATTCTAGTTCGGATCGACACCTATGCGGTAAGATCGCAAATCATATGATCATAACTAGTAGAATCGTAAATCGTGGATTCTATTTACTAAAATCGTAGAATCGACCGAGTCAATTTAGGTCATAAAGTCATATGATAGAATCAGGATTCTGACTACCTTGTTTGCGGGAGGAGCATGTTCAATCTAGATCCACGGCTCCTCCCCTCAGTTTTTTTTTTTGAAATCTGTAAACTATAATTTTCAAATATTTTAAATAAAAGGAATCAATGAACTCGGAAGGCAAATACACTTACCGGAAGAGAAACCGTAAGCTGAGGTGACGAGCTGAGCTAGTAGCTAGTGGAGAGGGGAGCACTAGAATCCAGTGATCCACACCATTCCTGCCCGAAAAGCCAGAAAAAATCAGCAAAAACCTCCAAGATTTCATCACAAGCTAAAACAGGAAAAGGAGAAAGGAAAAAAGGAAGTAGAATCTGAGACCGGCAGAAGGTGAAGCTGCCCTGCCCCCGAAAGGCACAGACCTATTTTACTTCACCACGGCCGCGGCCTTTGTGTGGCCTCCGTCTCGTGTTATCCCTTCTTCTTCCTCCTCCTCCCCGTCTCGACTCGTCCCCGGCAAACCCCCTCTCGGTCTCGACCGCCCGCCGCGCCTGCCCAATTCGCGCCCTGCCGGAGCCTGGGTCGGCGGACACGACCGCACTTCCGCCGGCCGCCTCGCCGCGGATGAGATTGGCCGCCGCCGCGCCATGCAACCCCCGACGGCCGCTGTGACCGGTATGCCCCGCCCCCTCCCTAACCCCGCAATTCGGTCCGGTTTCTCCTCCGCCGCGGTTCGCTAGGTTTTGGGAAAACTTCCCGAGCCTGCCTGACGTTTTTTTAACCTTGTCCTGTTCTTCCTGCCCGTAGCGTCGTCCCTGGAGTGCGTGAGCTCGTGCAGGTCCTCGTGGAAGGTGGGCGGCGGAGCTGGGAGGCCCTACGAATGCAGCGTGCTCTCCTGCGCCTGGAACGCCCCACGGGCGCTCACCGGCGCTCTCGCCAGCACCACGCAGTGCTCCTCCTGTAGCCACGCTGAAGGCCTAGGTGGAGGGAGGCGGCGAGGACGGCCACGCCAGAGTAACAACAACACGGTGCGTTGCTCCCTACCCGTTATAGATTCTGCTATATAGCCGTGCTGTTCATACGGTTTTGGTATTTGTGCTACGTTTTAGGTTTAGTAACTGAGTGGCTACGAAGGTGCTTATTGCTAGTGTTTTACCCCATTTTGGTGGAATTAGTGAAACTACTCTATGTCCGAGATATCAAAACCATCAAATATGTGTTGATAGCTCTGTCATTAAGGTCAGGGTCATTGTCAAGTACCTTGTCTTAAGGGAAAAAACCCTCCATTTTTATGACATGCTATCTCCTTCATGTTTCAGTATTATGTATATCCATATACGTTCTGTCAGCAAACACATTCAGTGCAAATTTCTGTTAAGTACATCACAATATGGCTTGCCTATGGACATATGGGTGCTGTAATCACCCTGTCCAGATCAGAATCTCTTTAGATATGGAACTAAATTTGTTTAAAATATACTAATTACTTTTTGTGTGATCAAACTAAGTATGTTTGTGTATTAAGTGTGGAAGTTTAATCGCACATGTTCGAAAATGTGAGATAAATTTGGTAACGGAGCGAGGGATTGCTATTTCTTATTGCAATGGTGCTAATCTCTTGTTTCATTTAGAACATAATGAAAGTTTGAAATTCTAAAGAACCCGAGCCAGTGTGAAGGTACTTACATCGAGATCACCCAGCAACAACAAAAGCTAAACCACATGTCTATCCAGAAGAGCATGTTCTTAGCCACCACAAACTACAGACACAGTATCTTGAATGAACAATCCGATATACAACAGTAATGCTACTAATCATGAATTGTCAATTTTGTGAGTATCTAGCGTCTCATACCAAAGGTTGGTCACTGTTTACAATGGTTACATTTGTAATGATCTAATGATTCCAGCTAGTGCACATCACCTGGGCAGAAGACATCAACAAAGGAAAACTTGGTAATGGTTCATCGGCTAGTTTTGTTTTGTCGGGAGAAAAGTTCAGATCTTGGTCAGCCCCTGTGAAGCCTACGTGGAGGGTTTCCTGTAATTCGTCATCTGACCCGTTCAGCCTTGTTTCTCCAGAAACGTTGTGGGAGGTGTGTCACTGAACCACAAAGCTCAACACTCTTTGCTCAATTTTGGTTCATATTGAGTTTTTATTAGTCGTGCTCACACGCCTCTTATTCTAAAACCAGCTGAAGATGAACTATTATTTGCCTTGCTCTATCAACATTTAGTTTGCTCACTGCTTTATGCCTATTCATGACCAGATGTTAACAGTTATAATGTTTGTCATCTTCCCTCTTGCCTTTCCACATATCTCCAATCATAAACATAACAATTAACTCAAGGAAGTCAATAATCGTTTCAGGCATGGGCACTGTAACACCGCATGCTCTTCCTTGTTACTGTTGTAGACACATTTTATAATAATTAACAAAAAGAAGCAAGAATATAACTATTTCAGATTTTATGAAAAACACATCTGAACATTTCTTTTTTTAAGCAAGATTGGATTTATTTATTCCATGTTAATAATTAATGCAATTACATAACAGAGTCTCAGACCGGCTATCTCGTACCTTCAACCAGTGGCGGAGCTAGGACTAGTGGCCAGTGTTGTCAAACCTCAAATAAAACTGCAATGATGTCAGAAACTAGGATTAATGTGGTCAATTCCGATGTGTCCATAGCTAAGGTTTCTTTACTACCAAATTTTAGTGATGTCGCTTGACCACATAGTCATAGTGCAGCTCCGCCACTGCCTTCAACCTGAAGAATTGAACTTTGTACATGACGCTCTGAAGGTAATGTATCTGATATTGTTCTTCCATGTGGCTTCCAAATACTATTCTAGACTCACAGACTCCTCTGAAGCGCGTCAAGAGGATGCATCATGATAGCTTATGGTCTAATGCAGTTAGCATATGAAGCACATAATGGGCAGAAACGCCGGAGTGGGGAACCCTTCATCATTCATCCTGTTGAAGTTGCTCGCATTCTTGGAGAGCACGTGAGTATTAGTATATCATTGAAGCTGTAATGACGTATTTTCCTCAAGTATCCCTAGTATGAACGTAATGAAGTTAGGTTTTGCTCTTCTCCGTGGACATAAACTAGGAACTTGACTGGGAATCGATTGCTGCTGGTTTATTGCATGACACTGTTGAAGATACTGACATGGTTACTTTTGAAACAATACAAAATGAGTTTGGGGCAACAGTACGCCGTATTGTTGAAGGGGAAACAAAGGTATACTTTGCAGCTCACATTTTCTTCCTGTCCAATTATTTACTATGAACTATAGAACCTACACGATCTAGGTATAGTGATTAAAGTGCAACCATAAACCTATTTATTACAAACTCAGGTGTCTAAGCTAGGGAAACTTCAATGCAAAAATGAGGGTAGTTCAAAACAAGATGTCAAAGCTGAAGACTTAAGACAGATGTTTCTTGCAATGACAGAAGAGGTATTTTCCTCACATAGACTGTTTAATCGGCAGCAGTTTTGAAGTCTGTACTAGTTTACCAACAAATGAGTGAATAATCTTCTGTAGGTTCGTGTAATCATTGTGAAACTGGCGGACAGGTTGCACAACATGCGTACTCTTACACATATGCCTCCGCACAAGCAAGTAAGTTCTTCTTTCCATTAGTATAAGATCTCGTTGTAACTCAGTTTCATCTTATTGTTGCACTGCTCTTTCCAGTATGCGATTGCCATGGAGACACTGCAGGTCTTCGCACCCCTAGCAAAACTGCTTGGGATGTATCAAATAAAGGTACCTGATGCATACTCTTACAAGATAGCCATTGTTATTGTGCATGGTATAAGCTAATTTCAATACAATGATGCTTCTTTTGTGACGGGAGGATATCTAGTGGTATGGTCTATGATCTGATACCATGAACCCAACGGTTATGGGACGATGGATCTAAAAGAGGGAAGGACAATGATCAACTCACTTATTTGGATCGCTTCACCTGGAACATTTGTTCTTCGCCCGCTAGAAGTATCTCATCCTTACAGTATCACCTAACTCTGCCTTACCTTCGTCCAGAATCCCCACATGTCCTATTCGAGTTCTAGAGTAACTAACATAACTGCCCAACCAGATATTATGGATGCGCTAGTAAATAGTTTTGTACTGGGAAAAGGGGCACATGTATAGGCATAATCCCTTAAGCTACAGAGTTATTTGGAAGAAATAAAAGGAATCAGAACCAACAGCGTTGAGCAATATTTGCGCTGTTCGATAAAGCCAAGGTGTTTTCTGCATGTCCACTGATAAGGGACAGAACATCACCAGGATGTAATCCTGACGCTACATGCAAGATCAGAAGACCCATGTGCCATATATTCAATGTATAACCTAGGGCCCTGTATCAGTAGAAATGTTCTCTTACTGATGTGTTGTTTCTCTTATTGAAATGTTCTTGCAGTAAAATTAGGCCTGCAATTTAGAGATAGCAGCTTTCATGTTTGTCTATAAAACTGGAGTTTGCACTAGTGGTATAGTTTGATTATTGTGGATATGAAAATTCTCAAGCTGGTGTAAACAACTGTATCTGTAGGATTGCTGCACAACCTTGTCCTACCAAACATGATTTCAATCTCAATTTTTTACTTTCATGAACACCAAAAGCTGCGATCCTCCTATTTAATATATCTGTGATCCCTCTTGTGCTACACTTTCGAAAGTCCATGTGAAATTACTTGAAGGAAAAATTGATCCTAGACATTTTTCTTTTACCTCGTTAAAATGTCAGATTTCACTTATTTCACGGCAAACTTGCTTATACACATGTCTTAGGGGACTCTCTGTTGACCTTCAAGTTCAATTGCAAAACCGGGCATCCAGCTCATTGATTTTTTTTAAACTTGGCCGTTTTTTCCCTGCTGGTGGTTTTTAAAACTTGGCACTTCAAAGGACCAACCGCCAGAGTTAAGGGACCAAAGAAATATTTTCCCTTCATCTTATGAATAAAGCAGATGTCTATATACGATTATATTGTACTCCCTCCGCTTTTAAATGTAACATGTTTTAGATGTTTCACATTTTGTCTAGGTGCATACTAAAATGAGTGAATGTACACACTAAAACATGTCTAGATACATTTTTGTACATGTGAATGTGGACAAAGGCTAAAACATCTTATATTTTAAAATGGAGGGAGTATATAAAAACGTTTCCTTATGATATTTTATTTATGTGGCATGCTCCGTAGATCCATTCAATGTTATGATGCCTATGTTATGTTAAGAAAGCACCCTATAGCCTGCTGATTCCTAACTTTTTGGACTATTAGTGTGTTGGTTCTTCCATTTGATGACTATCACTTGTCATTGCAGTCTGAGTTAGAATATCTGTCCTTCATGTACATGAATCCTGGTGATTTTGCTGAACTAAGGAAAAGAGTTGAAGACATCTTCAAGGCCCATGAACAAGAACTGGAAGAGGTACTGTTTTGATATTGCACGAACATGTTCTTGCATGTAGTAGCGATGATGTTTCTTGATTATTTTGAGATTTTCAATTCCAGGCAAATAGAATCTTAAAGGAAAAAATTGCTGAGGATCAATTTCTCGATCTTGTGAGTGTTGAAACAGAAGTGCGCTCAGTCTGCAAAGAAGTTTACAGGTAGAGCAGACATGCTATTCCATAAGTTAAAATGATTAATCTATTTAGACTTGACCTTTGGTTAAGGTGAATCGGTGTTCTTACATGAAGATATTTAGACTACAGAGTCTCCACTTTAATATAATACTATCTCTGCTCAGTGATATAATATTGGTATGATTCTAATGCGCTTAGCTTATTTTATTAATAATACTGATAAATTCAACTCATAAGGGACATATTAGTCGCTGCGCAATTTCTTGGTTTAGATGTTAATAAAAAGGAAAAAAATAATCCGTTTTTTCACTGTTGCATTACTGACAAAACATCAGTTCACAATGTGCCACAGTTACGGAATGCTGCATGATCATTAATCATTTATTCATTGACTTTCATTTTCGTTTTGCAAAAAAAAAATCAAACAATGTTTGGTTTTATTATGAGGTAATTATTATTGCTGTAAGTTTGTTTCTTTAGTGGGTTGTTTATTATTTGGATAATCTTGCAGCATTTATAAAACCGCTCTCAAGTCCAAGAGTTCAATAAATGAGGTAAACCAGGTTGCTCAGGTACGATGTTCTGAATATCTTTGTAGGTGATTATTGATGCTCAGTTTGTCATTGTTATGAATGTCTTAAAAAATGCCTTTATATTATTTGCCCAGCTGCGGATCATCATAAAACCAAAATCCTGTAATGGTGTTGGTCCACTGTGCACCTCACAACAGGTAATATTACATACCATTATTAACTTGTTTATGCAGTTAATTTATCACTGACGTGCCAAGTATCTTTGATTCAATTCAGATTTGCTACCATGCCCTTGGTCTTGTTCATGGCATATGGACACCTATACCTCAAGCTGTGAGTTATCTGCTTTATGTTATTCAGTGTCGTTTTGACCTATGGTGCTTGTATCATTTTTCTAAAACTCAGCTGTGCGGACAGGTTAAAGACTACATTGCAACTCCAAAGCCTAATGGCTATCAAAGTCTACATACAACAGTAATACCATTTCTAAATGAGAGTATGTTCCATCTGGAAGTTCAGGTAATGTTGCCTATTTTCTGTGAGATTTAAACTAGAGAACTCAACCATAAATTTGTTTTTAAGATTTGAATGACATTCCAACCATATTGCAGATAAGAACAGAAGATATGGATCTGATAGCGGAAAGAGGCATTGCTGCACACTACAGTGGAAGAGGGGTAGTTTCAGGGCCTGTTCGTCCTGGAATATCTAGTGGAAGAAATTTAGATGGGAAAGTGATCTGTCTTAACAATACAGGCTTTGCTCTGAGGGTATATATTTTGTTACTTAGTACAATGACACTGATTTTTTGAAGCTTGCGCTTCACATTCTTTCTTATTATCTCGCTTTACTTAAAAGTCCTTCAATGACTTGTCATCTCCGATAGATTGGTTGGCTCAATGCAATCCGTGAATGGCAAGAAGAGTTTGTTGGTAACATGAGCTCTAGGGAATTTGTGGATACTATCACAAGAGATCTTCTGGGAAGCCGTGTCTTTGTTTTTACACCTAAAGGCGAGGTAATCACTAAACTTGGAGGAGAATATAGCTTTTGTTTGGGTCAGTCACTTGGCTAACTATATTTTTATTCTCAGATTAAAAACCTGCCTAAAGGGGCCACTGTGATCGATTATGCATATCTGATCCATACGGAAATCGGCAACAAAATGGTAGCAGCAAAGGTTAGTATGGAGAAAATGGTAGATCAATTAAACAATTAATCATATAAGGGTGCTGATGTTCTTCTTTTCAGGTGAATGGTAATCTAGTTTCACCAATCCATGCACTTGCGAACGCTGAAGTAGTGGAGATAATAACTTACGACGTCAGTATTTCTCACACAGATTACATGCTTTATTTTACTATTATACCATATCAGCAAATTTAGTAGTGTGCTTTTTGTTTCATATTTGGTTGAAGTAGGCTTACTAAGGAAACTTTGTACTAACTGGAAGGCTATGCCCTTTATTCTTGTTCTCTAAACATACATACAGTTGTGGTTTTGAAATTTTTATCCAGTGTATGACCATCTAATTAAGAAATTTGTCTCGTATTCTTCTTTCACTTGTAGTTCAGCTACCAAATTGTTGACTTGCTACAGAAAATCTAACTTCAGCAGTTGTATTAACATACACATATAGTATCTCTTATATCTGGTGAACTAGACTTATATGCATTGTTTCTTTGTTTCAGAAATTATCCAGTAAATATGCATTCCAGCGTCATCAGCAGTGGCTACAGCATGCAAAAACCCGCAGTGCTAGACACAAAATTATGAAAGTAGGTCTCATCAATATTGATTTCTTACATTATTTGATGACTGCAGTAACTAATTGTTTGCTTATCCAGTTCTTAAGGGAGCAAGCCGCTCTTTCTGCTGCTGAAATAACTGCGGATGCAGTTAATAACTTTGTCGCTGATCTTGAAGATGAAAGTGACAGTGAGCCTTTAATTCCTGCCACACAAAACGAGGACTATAAATTCAATTGGCAGAAGATATTAAGTCCCAACAAGTTATCCTTTGCGAATAAAAATAGCGATGGCTTTTTACCTGTTAACAATGTTCACACGCCAAAGATTAACGGGAAGCACAACAAAACCGTTAAGGAACTGGGGATAAAAATTAATGGCTCAACAACTCGAAGTGATAGCCCCACCGGGTTCATGCACCCTGGCATCTCTGCCTGTACAGAAGTTTTCGCTAGTTTGGATCACTGGAAATGTGGTAAAATATCTTCCTGGCACAATACAGAAGGCAACTCTGTCCAATGGCTTTGCATAGTGTGTGTTGATCGAAAAGGTATTACTCCTTTGCCATCCAACTATTGTACTAAACTAAATAAGTAAATATATAGCATCAGTGTCCCCTCTACCATTGAGAAGTAATGCTAAGGTTCACTGCAACTATGTTAATCTCCAACTTACTTTGTGCCTTTTATGCATATCTTTTTGCCTATGTTCTTTAAATAGACTAATTTAACCATTGTACATTCTTTCACTTCCTCTTCCTCTAGTGGAATACATAAATTAGTTGATGCACCAGTTAACTTGTAGATCTATTTTCTGGCAACTTCTTACGGTGCTACCTTGCTATTGAGCTTTCACTGCAAGCATTAGTAAAATCATTTCAATTAATATTTCGAATGCACAGGGATGATGGCAGAAGTTACGTCGGCTTTAACAGCTTGTGGAATTACCATATGTTCTTGTGTGGTAAGTGGACTGACCTTCCCTCAATAATTTGAAATATTCATCTTTTCTGTGTTCTCAAGTTAGGTATCAAGTAACAACACATCATTTTCTTAATTTCTTAGCTTTTACTAATCCCCGAGTCTTTGTAATTGCATTTGGCAATCATCTCCGTTCTACTGCTTTGTGTTTGACCATCCAAGTTTGTACATTTCAGGCAGAAAGAGATAAACGAAGAGGAATGGGTGTGCTGTTGTTCCATTTCGAGGGAACTGATGAGAACGTGGTATGCTCTTTTCGCTGACTTGTACTACGTATTAGTGTTTGAGTTCTTTACAAGTGTGTTTGACCTAAGTCGAGACCACAATTGCAGGTCAGCGCATGCTCCAGCGTTGAAATGATTCTTGGTGTTCTTGGTTGGTCTGTTGGGTGTAGCTATAACCCGTTGGGTGTTCTTGAGTGCTAAGTGCATTTCAAGTAGTTGGACTGCACACGGCAACTTTATCTCCACCGAAACCGACACAATTTTGGAAGCACCAATGAATCAGTCATGTTTTGGGAGTAGTCAGATCTCGGTTGATGGACAGGCAACCCTTAACTTTGTCAAAGCAGGCAGAGTGACAGCAGAGGGAACTAGAACCAGATGTTACCACGCTTCATTCTGGAAGCGAGAGAGTGTACATAGCTGAGCGAGTAGTAGTATACTGTTAGTGCAGGGATTGGCTGGGTTTATACAAGAAGCCTCCAAATAAAGGCTGTCGCTCTTCTCTTTTTTTTTTGCCCTTCGGTGGGTTGCATATATTAGTTGTGTGCTCGAATGTGCAGCTAGAGTTTTGACCTGGAATATCAGTGCCCCAAATTTTGCCCTCATTTATATAGTCGTGAATGTGCTCTCCTGAAGGCTTTGCTCCTAGTCAGTAGGCTTGCATGAAAGAATGAATCGGATGGTAATGATCAATATAAGACCAGATTCGATCATACGATTGAAGAAAGGGAACACTAGTGGTACGAATTTTTGTACTGCAACTAGCTAGGAGATTTGTTGGTAGCTATGAGCATATTAAGATGCGAATCCGTTTGTTTTACCATGTGAACTTTTCTAATCAACGTGCACGCTTTGCGTTCGTTGCTTAGCCATAAAGTGTACTCCAACGAAAGACAGTGGGGAAGTGAACACTAAACAGCCGTCAGCCAAGACGTGGATATCAGGATATGCTACACAGTCCTAAACCCATTGCCATAATCCTCGATGTGTCTTCGTCAGGCCAGAATTGCATTTTCGCCCAGAATTTCAGCGCACCTCAAAATTCGTTTTGGCATAAGTTTTGTATACGGATTCCGTTTTTGGTGTTCTTTGTAGATATCCCAAGGTACAACAAATAGCCAACACAGCAAAGACGAGACTAGACTCGTCTGCATAAATATACTGATACTGGTGTGCGTACAAGGCACGTTAATATGTGATAAGTACTCCATATATTAGTTACACGTTGTTCTAAAAAAAAATAGTTACACACTATAGTAGGATATTAACTGCACGTGTATATTAATAAACATGTTGATATTTGATAGGATATTAAATTATTAATTGCGCCGCATATTTCATTGAAAGAGTAAATGTGTTTATGGCTAGTGGCAGTGGCGTGTAATTAGAGAGTTATAAACATGTTTGATGCTCATTGTTGGAGCGTTTTGAATCGCTAGATATATTTGAGGAAAAGGTTTGTAATCATCCGGGGGATCGCGCGACTCGCGTCCCCCGGCTCGTCTGCGCGATGCGTGTCCTCCGAACGTGGCGAGTATATGATGGGCCCCACCTTATCTCGTACGTGTGATTCTCTCCACCGCTCGTTCCTCCTCCCCTTTTCCTCTTCCTTTCGCATCGAGAGACGGAGAGAGAGCCATGGATTTCCACACGCACGCATCCTCGCCGGCGTCCGTCCTCGGCTTCCTTCCCCGACGTCCTCGGCTTCCTTCCCCGGCGTCCTCGGCGTCCTAGCCGCCGTTCTCGACCTCGGGGGTCACGCCGTTCTTCCACGACGTCCTCGGCATCCTCGCCGCCAATCTCGACCTCGGGGGTAGATGTCGTGGACGGCACGCGTCATGGAGTCGAGGACGGAGGGGTAGAGGAGGCCCGGCATGCGCTGCACCAGCTCGGACTCCGGCGGGCCGACGGGGCGCGCGGCTACGGAGACGGCGGCGGCGGCTGCTCGAGGTCGTGCGGGGAGGAGAGCCTCGGGGGGGGGGGGGGGGGGGGGGGGGGGGGGGAGCCCATCCTCATCGAGGGGAGTCGGGGCCAGCCAGAGGCGTCGCCCTCTCCTCGTGGCGCGATGGGGCATGGTGCTGCCATGGACGACGACGGCGCCCCTCGCGGCCAAGCATGACGGCGGCGCCCCTCCGAGCATGGGGGCGCACCGGCGCAGTGCTACCAAGGGGGCATGGCGGTGCTGCTGCCTCTCCCATGGCGCTATGGCAGGGCTGCTGCCTCTCCCATGGCGGCCGCCGCATCCGCGACTACGTGCTCCTAGGATGCTGTGCTGCCGAATGTGCTCGGTGTTGCTCCCATGGGAGGGCGGAGGCGCCGTCGAAGGTGCTCGGTGTGTAGAGAGGCGGCGGTGTGTAGAGAGACTGCGTGCTCCCATGGGAGGGCGGCGGTGTTACCGAAGGAGCACGGCGGTGCTCCCGTGGCAAGGCGCCGGTGCTTCGGGTCGCAGTTGCAGGCAGCCTCGTCGCTATTGCTTTTTGCTACGATACTGTAATTTTTACATTTATTTTTTGCTGCAATAGTTTTGTGGTTGTGCTAAAATAGCACAATGTTTTTGCTACGAGGTTTTGTCCATGTCTGAATTTTTGCACCATACGTTCTGCGAATTTGGGTTACAAGAAAAAAATTGCTACAATTTTATTCTGCTGTTTTGCATTATAAGTCTCGCTGGAGAATCTCGCCGGAAGAATTTTTGCTACGATGTTGCAATATAACAAATTTTTTGCCATTATTGTTATGTGGTTTTGCTACAACAGAACAAAAGATTTGCTACGATGTCTCCGGCGAGTATCCGGCGATGATTCCGGCGATGTCGATTTTGCTACAGTAGCACATTTTTGTTGCTACGAAATCTCTGGCGAGGTCTCCGGTGAGGTCTCCGGCGAAGTCAGTCTTTTCATTTTCTGTTTTCTGGGCGAACCGTTTTTCTACATAGGAGCAAAAACGGGTGATTATTTGCTACACGGTAGTAAAAGCGGGATTTGGAAAGAAAAAAGTGGACACGTGTCAGCAGGAGGACCCAGGGGATTTTTGCCCCAGATCCCCCCGGGGACGCCTAGTTCCGTCCTATATTTGATGGCTAAGATGGTTTCGTTCTCTACCTCTCGATGGATAAATAGAGTTGTTATCTCATTCGCAAAAGAAAAAAAATACATAGTTGTTATTGCGAGGGTTTCCCAATCCCAAATCTCGAACGATTCCTCCGATACCTACCATGGAGGGAGATGAGGACCACGTCGTCGTCCCTGGCGCGAGTGTGAGAGATGGCGCTAGCTGTAGCCTGCCACGACCGCCCCAGTGCAGCCTGTGGAGCGACGAGACGTGGGCCATACTGGACGAGGAGTTGAAGCGTCGGGTCACCAAGATCTATGAAACGAAGATCGAGTTCAGCGACGAGTACCGCCGCTTCCTCAACGAATTCATCATCGGCAACGAAGACGACAATCCAGAATGTCCCGATGCCCCCAGCAGTTCGTCCTCTGCTCGAATTCTAATGCCTGCACTTCTGTCTTGTTTCTCTATGAAAATGCTCATGTTCGATTGTTGGATTGATGCATTTGCAGACTCCGACAGATCCGCCCAGTCAATTCGGCCATGGAGGATATTCACCGATCCCGTTGCTCAAGACAAGCTGTTGGCTATCGGCAATGCATACCACAAGGAGTCCCAGAAAAAGGAGTTGGAGGCGATGCGGCGGGGCAACACTACGGCTCTGATGATCGCAACTTCCTCGAGTGTCAGACTGGAATCAAGCTGCGGTCAGGCCGCATCCTCCTCAGGCCATTGGCGCCACCCTGGGTGGAACCCCTGCCGGCTACGGATCCGCAGTCTGGCTAGGTCCGCTCCCGTCTCGTATGCTATACCACCAAGGCCAGATCTTGGGTGCGTCGGCAGTCACAGCCAATGGCATCGTTAACCCCGAGGTTCTTGAAGCAATGGCGTGTGCTGAGGCGTTTTGTCTGGCAAGTGATCTACATGAGTCGAGGATCTATGTCTCATCAGACTGCTCAAACGTTATTAAAGAGATACATGAGAAGAATTCTTATGGAGCTCATTGCATGATTATGAACGAAATAGCTAAGAGAAGAGAAGAATTTCAGGAGGTGGTCTTAACGGCAACAACTTTAGATGTTGGGAAACATGTGTGGTTTCTTAATCCCCTAGACTTTCTGGAATTCCTGTAAACTCTCTATCAGTTGAGTAATAAAGCTCGCCGTTCCACTAAAAAAAAGTACATGTGTGTTTTAATTTTTGTGTTTGGTAGATCCTACGAGGTAAGCTGTGCTGAGTTGAGACATTGTTTGGCGTCCTATATGAGTTGAGCCATGCCAGACATTTATAAAAAGCAATCAGATCCCTGGACAGAAAAATAAAACGCAATCAGGTCCCTGCTACCATTGCCCACTTCCGTCCTTGCCGAAAGTCGCCGAGGCTCGGCGTCGAAGAAAGACCGGCATGCCTCAGCACCGGTGCGCGGCGCAGACGAGCCGTCTCCTCCTGCTCCTCAGCAGCCAGCACCAACGCACAGTGCGGACGGTCTCATGCGCCACGCAGCAGAGCACGGCCACCGGCCGGCCGAGCTCCTTCTCCGACGGGGCGGCGATGGACGCGGCCGGGCCGGGCGGCCTGGACTTGGCGGGACGGGGGAGGTGAGGAGGAGCAACGCGAGGGAACCAGACGAACGAGGGGAGGGGGAGAATGAGCAAGAGTTTTACGAGGGCGTGCGTCGCGAGCCTCTGGTGGGGCCCACGCATTAGATTTTTTCAGATGAGTTCGACCGGGCTGTGCTCAGAAGCTTGAATCGAGCTTCTCAACCCGACAGGGCTGAGAACCCTTTTGACCCAGAGGAGAAAAACAAGCTACCAAACAACTGAAAAGTGGGTGAGGTTAGATTTTTTTGGAGCCAGCCACGCTACCAAACACGCCCTCCTAAAACGCCAAACAAATGCATTTTCAGGTTCATCACGCCGGTTTTGAGAAGAAGAAAAACAGTCCAAGCGGGCCTTAACAGGAAAAGGAAAGGCTAGGTGACCTAGGTCGTGTTGTTTTATGGTGATCCAAATTCATATGAAGATAGGGGCTAACTTCGAATCGGAGCAGAGGCCCGTCGCCGGAGGCTTGGGCCGTATGCTTACTATTCGCCGATATGGTACGAATCGTTTCCGAGTTGGATTGCAGCCGACTTAGGTTTTGCCTCCATATAAGTACATCTTGTAAGCCGCCGGTTGGGATAAGTCGCATGTTGTAAATCCCCGGCGTTTGTAACCTCACCTGATATAGTGAAGTATTGCTGGCTAGCGCCCGTGGTTTTTTCTCCTCCATTGTTGGAGGGGTTTTCCACGTTAAATCTCGTGTCCCCGTTGGTTTGATCTTCCGCTTTTCATCGTTTCTTTGCCTATCGTTTATAATAAGTGGTATCAGAGCCCTGTTTCAGATCTGTTTTTTTAAGATTAGGGTTTCGCGATGGCATCGATGAAATTTGATCTACCGTTGTTGGACTACAAGACGAGATTCTCGTTGTGGCAAGTCAAGATGCGTGCGGTGCTCGCACAATCCAATGATCTTGGTGAGGCGCTAGATGGTTTCGGTGAGAAGGCGCTGGCAACATGGAGCGAAGCTGAGAAACGAAAAGACTGTAAGGCTTTGTCTCTTATTCAATTTCGTCTTTCTAATGATATTCTGCAAGAAGTACTGTAGGAGAAAACTGCAGCAAAGCTGTAGGCTAAGCTGGAGTCGATCTGCATGTCCAAGGATCTGACCAGCAAGATGCATGTGAAGATGAAGTTGTTCACGCACAAGTTGCAGGAAGGTGGTTCGGTGATGAATCACTTATCGGTCTTTAAGGAGATTGTTTCCGACCTAGTGTCGATGGAGGTAAAATATGATGATGAAGATCTAGCTCTTTTACTTCTGTGCTCGCTGCCAAATTCTTTTGCAAATTTCCGTGATACCATACTGTTAAGCCGTTATGAACTAACCACTGCGGAAGCATATGAGGCCCTGGTTACCAGGGAAAAGATGAAAGGCATGGTACAGAAGGAGGAGTCGTTCTCCAAGGGTGATGCTTTGCAGGTCCGAGGCAGGCCTGAGCAGCGAGATAACAACTACAACCACAACAACAAATATAAGAGCAAGGGTGACAGATGTCGCTCAAAGTCTAAAGGACGAGACAAGTTCTGCAGGTACTGTAAGAAAAGTAATCACACTATTGATGATTGTTGGAAGTTGCAGAACAAGGAGAAAAGAAAAGGTACTTACCAACCGAAAAATAATGAAGGTAATGATACCGGTGAGGCTGTTGTTGTTGATGGTAGTTCTGATGGCGAATGCCTAGCTGTTTTTGCTGCATGTGTTTCTCGTCAGGATGAATGGATTCTAGATACTGCATGTTCATTTCATATTTGCTATAACAAAGATTGGTTCAGTTCTTATGAGTTAATGCAGACTGGAGATTTCGTGCGTGTGGGGAATGACCAACAATGTCACATTGCTGGTGTCGGTTCTGTTCAGATCAAGACACATGATGGAATGACGCGCACGTTGACGGGAGTGAAACACATACCAACCATGGCGAGAAATTTGATCTCGCTCAGTACCCTTGATTGTGACGGGTACAGGTATATCGGCGGGAATAGACTCCTGAAGGTATCAAAAGGTTCTCTCATTGTTATGGTTGGTGATATGAATTCTGCTAAATTATATGTCCTTAGAGGTAGCACTTTAGCTGGTACTGTTGCTGCTGTTTCTCATGATGATTCAAGTAAAACTAACCTTTGGCATAAGCGTCTTGGACATATGAGCGAACTAGGTATGGCAGAATTGATTAAGAGAGATCTACTGTGAGGCTGCAGTTTGGGAAAGATGCAATTATGTGAACACTGCATTTTCGGTAAGCACACGAGTGTAAAGTTCAATGCTTCCGTTCATACCACCAAAGGTACACTTGATTATGTACATGCTGATGTTTGGGGGTCGTCACGTAATCCCTCTTATGGTGGTGCTCGTTATATGCTTACTATTATTGATGATTACTCTAGAAGAGTTTGGCCTTATTTCATGAAAAATAAGGATGATACGTTTGTTGCTTTTAAAGAGTGGAAAGCTATGATAGAAAGGCAAACAGAAAGGAAGGTGAAATTACTTTGTACTGACAATGGTGTTGAATTTTGTTTGAATGCTTTTAATGATTTTTGCATAACAGAAGGAATTGTCAGGCACCTCACCATCCCGTACATACCCCAGCAGAATGGTGTAGTGGAGCGAATGAATAGGACCATCATCTCCAAGGCTCGCTGCACGATATCGAACGCTCGCATGAGTAAGCATTTTTTGGCTGAGGCGGCTGCCACCGCTTGTTACTTGATAAACAGGTCACCATCTATTCCCCTCGACAAGAAAACTCCCATTGAGGTATGGTCAGGTACTCCTGCTGATTATTCACAGCTTAAAGTTTTCGGTTACACTGCTTATGCTCATGTTGATAATGGAAAGTTAGAGCCGAGAGTTGTTAAGTCTGTTTTCCTTGGTTATGGTTCGGGAGTAAAAGGATATAAGTTGTGGAATCCCGAAACTAACAAGGCATTCATGAGCAGGAGTGTTGTTTTCAATAAATCTGTTATGTACTTTGATAAGTTGTCCTCAGATGTTCCAGATGGTTCTGATGAGGAACAGGTTCGTGTCGAGGTGGAGCACTCTGTTGAAAAGAAAAATGTCACTGTAGACAATGATGGTGCTACTTCAGATGTTTCTGATTCTGATTCTGACAATGATAATGTTCAGAACTCACCCCCTGTTTTGCAGCCACAAAATCAGTCTATCGCTGCTGGTAGACAAAAGAGAAATTGTGGTCCTCGACCACATTTAATTGAAGAGTGTAACATTGTTAATTATGCTCTGAGTTGTGCAGAACAGGTGGAGCATGGACATGAGCCGTCCACGTATACTGAAGCTATTGATTTGAGTGATCGTGAGAAGTGGATTGCTGCTATGCAAGAAGAGATGCAGTCGCTCGAGAAAAATGGCACATGGGATGTTGTGCGCTTGCCTAAACAAAAGAAGGTTGTCCGCTGTAAGTGGATTTTCAAGAGAAAGGAGGGTTTATCTCCTAGTGATCCTCCGAGGTTTAAGGCAAGGTTAGTGGCAAAAGGCTTCAGTCAAATTCCAGGTATTGATTATAATGATGTTTTCTCTCCGGTTGCCAAGCATAGTTCTATTCGGACATTTTTCTTCATTGTTGCTATGTGTGATCTTGAGCTTGAGCAGTTAGATGTTAAGACTGCGTTTCTGCATGGAGACTTGGAGGAGGAGATATACATGGACCAACCAGAAGGGTTAATAGTGCCTGGTAAGGAGGATCTTATTTGTAAGTTGAAAAGGTCCTTATACGGTTTGAAACAATCTCCTCGTCAATGGTATAAAAGGTTTGATTCATTTATGTTGTCACATGGCTTTAAGAGGTCTGAATTTGATAGCTGTGTGTACATTAAGTTTGTTGATGGATTGCCTATATACTTGTTGTTATATGTTGATGATATGTTGATTGCTGCCAAGAGCAAGAAAGAAATCGCTGCTCTCAAATCACAGTTGAGTAGCGAGTTTGAGATGAAGGATCTTGGTGCTGCTAAGAAAATCCTAGGTATGGAAATTACAAGTGACAGAAAATCGGGTTCTTATTTCTTAGTCAGCAAAATTAAATTAAGAAAGTTCTTCATCGTTTTAACATGCATGATGCAAAGTCTGTTAGTACTCCTATTGCTCCTCATTTTAAGTTGTCATCTTCTCAATGTCCTATTACTGATGATGATTTGGAGTACATGTGTCGAGTTCCATATTCTAGTGATGTTGGTTCCTTGATGTATGCTATGGTCTGTTCACGTCCTGATTTATCTTATGCTATGAGCTTGGTGAGTAGATACATGGCTAATCCTGGTAAAGAACATTGGAAAGTTGTTAAGTGGATTTTCAGGTACCTCCGTGACACATCTAATGCTTGCTTGAAGTTTGTCAAGGTTGGTGAGGGACTCGTAGGCTATGTGGATTCAAATTTTGCTTCCGATTTGGATAAGAGGTGGTCCCTCACAGGTTATGTGTTCACCATTGGTGGTTGTGTTGTTAGTTGGAAGGCAACACTTGAAAGGATCGTATGACACCTAGAGGGGGAGGGGGGTGAATAGGTGCTACTCCAATTTTAATACTTTTTCAAATTAGGCTTGACACAAAAAGGTAAATTTTCTAGATATGCAACTACGGTGAATTTACATATATGACAAGCTAGCAACTAAACAAGATACACGAAGTAAGGACTATAAACAAGGATAGAAGTAACCGAAGTGAAAGCACGCGGAGACAAGGATGTAATCCCGAGTTCCTCATTTCTAGGGAGTACGTCTCGTTGGAGAGGTGTGAGCTACCACGAAGGTCAAAACTCAACCGGCACAAAGGCGTCACCTTATTCTCCGATGAACCACACCACAAAGGTTTGGTTCACCTTCCACTATCGGAATCATTCAAGGCGGAATCCGGAGCCCTTACAACAACGATCCGGGGCACAACCCACAAGAGAATTGGGGGCTCCCGAACAGCTACAAATCTGTCACAAAGACAACAAGTGAGTACAATAATGAGCTAGGTTTTTCCAAAGGAAATCCTAGCAAAGGGTCCCTCAAGTGAATGAGGGGGAAATGAAGAAACGGCTTGGTGAAGATGTAGATCCGGGGCTTCTGCTTCGATCCTCCAAGTATCAACGAGTTTGGGTGGAGGGGTTGGGAGATCTATCAAATCTTGAGCTTGCAATTAATGGTGTTCTTCAATGTGGTCAAACTGCTTGTCCAAAGGTAGGTGAAGGGGTATTTATAGTCCCCTTCAATAAGTGACCGTTGAAGGGGTAAGTCGACGCTTCGTAGAGGAGAGCCGGCCATGGGCCCGCCTAAACCGGCTGGAGGGCCGGACCACCACCCGTGCCAACCGGCCTCTGGGCCGGCCTAAACTGGGTGGGGGCCGGCCTGGCCGCTGGAGAAAACCCGCCGAGCACACGAGCCAAACCGACCTTGGGGCCGGCCGGGCACCCGAGCGGTCCGACCAAGGGGCCGGCTTAGACCGGCTGGGGGGGCGGCCGGGCACCCGAGCGGTCCGTCTTGGGGCCGGCTTAGACCGGCTGGGGAGCCGGCTGGGCACCCGAGCCATCCGGCCTTGAGCCCGGTTTTGGCCGGCTGGGAGGCCGGTCGCCTCCCTGCGCTTCTTCTCCCTTCACGTTAGACTTACCGACAATCCACTTTTCTTCCCTTTTTGCATAGAGAGAGATCCACTAGTATCTTTTGATATAGATGATCATATTTCCTGTAGACACTTAGCGTGTGTTAAATACTTCCAAGTGTTGTGATCAAACATTAAAACAAGATTAACGGACTATGTCCTTTCAATCTCCCCATTTTTGATGTTTGATGACAACAAAAGGATTTGCAAAAAGGATAACTCATTTAAGCATGGCAAAGTTTTTGAGGAAGCTCCCCCTTTAACTTATAAGCCAACAAGGTAAACAAGAATATATGCTCAAACGAGAATCATGAAGCAAGCACAATATATAGACTATGTGAGTAAGGGATATGCGATAATTCTCGCCATAGACATCATATAGTAGAGCAAATTTCTCACCATAGGCTTCAAATAGATATAGTCTTGGAATACAATCACCTTGTAATGGACTCCAAAATAATAAAAGATAGACCGGGGAAATCCTTACAATAACATAAAGGAGGTCCATAATATCCTTACAATAACCATGACATAAGTTCCATAGTACACCACAAATAGAATTCACTTAAAAACTTAAAACAAGTTCGATGCAAATGAAAACGGGAAATATGAAAGCGCAAATGGATGCAATGCAATGCAAATCCCCGGAGATCTCTCTCCCCCTTTGGCATCAAGACACCAAAAAGGGAGAAAGTGATGTGAAAGCCCATGATCACTCATCTTCATCAGACTCGTCGTCCTCCTCATCATCATCCTCATTATCATCCTCAGCAGCAATCTCAGCATCATGAGCAGCGGGACCGGAGCTAGACTGACCAGGGTCGCCGCCCTGCCAATATGGAGCAAGAGAGGAGGCATCATCACCAAACCAGTAAGTGTACGGGTGCTGGGCCATATAGGTGTTCTCAGAAACTTCAGCGGAGCTAGATGAATAAGTAACACCGAGTTTATCCATGATGGCACGCTGATGGCGGCTGGATGCTTTCTGCTTCTTGTAAGACTTGTATTCAGATTTCTTCTTGCGAGCAAAGAAGTAGTTCATCCTCTTGAGTGCTTCAACAAGACCACCCTTGTGCTGAGAATCATCATCATCTGCAGGAGCATAACTAGGAGGCGGAAAAACAGGAGCACCCTCAGGTATAGCACGGAAAGCAACAAGTGGAGGGTGAACCAGCACATACTTATTGACAACTTCTTCAGGCAACTTGGTGTTGATGAGAGTCTGCAGGAGTGGACAATAAATGGGAACCCTGCACTTGCCAACCACAACCTGCATCTCTTGCCAAAGATAATCAAGCACATCAATTTGCTTCTTCCTGAGATAAAGATCATAGATGTGATGAAGGCAATTACTCATCCGTTCACGAACAAGAGTCTTCTCTCCAAACTTGCAGACAAGGCAGTTCCGCAGAATGGTGAAAACAATTCTCCAAAAATGATACATATGAATAACACTGGGAATTTTTTCCCGAAGCCCTGCCCCTGGAGGTAGCAATGACGGATCCCGACCTCAGCTGGAATAAGCTTCTGAAGATGGAGACGAACATACATTGGGCAGAAGGGCAGTTCCTCAAGACCAAACAGTGCTCCAAAATCAGCCAAGGTAGAGGAACACTGAGTATCTGCACTCATCCAGGTCATGGTCCTCTTACCACGCACTTTGGTGAAAACAACAGTAGCATAAAATTGCTGAATTAACTCAGGAGAATATGGAGTGCCAACTGTCATGAGCTTAGAAATCTGATGATAATCCATAACATCCATCACAACAGGCCAAACTTCTCTAGCTCGAGCAAGGTTGTAATAATCCACAGCAACATGATTATTCTTTTTGAAAGGACATTTCTTAATCCCTTGTGTTTTGTGTGTTAGGCAACAACACTAGTGATGATTTAACATGTGAATCAAGTGATGCAGGTTTTAAGTGATTAAAACATCTTTGCATCAAATCCAAAAAGGGAGTTGAAAAGAGCCAGTATTGTTGCTGAAGAAAATCGGATTATCCGATGTTGGAAGATTCGGATTATCCGATTTGCAAAGTCTGCTGAATTCTGCTAAGGACTAGAAGAAACTCACACTGAAGTTATTCGGATTATCCGATTTGGGATGATCGGATTATCCGATGATCAGGATTTGCTGAATTCTGCTAAGGACTAGAAGCAACTCACACTGAAGTTATCCGGATTATCCGATTTGGGAAGTATCGGATTATCCGATGTCAGGATTTGCTCGAAATCTGCTAAGGACTACAAGCAACCGCACACTGAGGTTCTCCGGATTATCCGATTGTAGTCTGCTCGGATTATCCGATTCCATCGGATAATCCGATGTGACTTGGATCGGATTATCCGATTTACCTGTCTGCAACGGCTAGATTCTGGGAGCAGTATATAAAGGCCTTCTCCTACCTTGGAGAGGGTACCACGACCAGAACTGAATCCCCCACCATTGTTGAAAGCTTCAACTCCCTAGATCTCTCTCCCTACCCACTCAAACACCTTGTCCTTCTAGGACTTGGGAGAGATGGCCTAGATCTACACTTCCACCCAAGCGATTTGATTTTCCCCTCCGTTCTTGAGAGGGCTTGAAGCTTGTAAGTTCGTTGATACTTTGGATTGTCGTTGGTCGTTCTTGTGGCTTTGGGAGCCGCGGGGACTAGCCGGGAGCCTCCAATTAAGTTGTGGAGTCGTGCCCCGGCCTTGTGATTCTTGTGGCTTTGGGAGCCGCGGGAATTTGGTGAGAGCCTCCAATTCGGTTGTGGAGTGTGCCTCATCCTTGTAAAGGTTTGTTGCCGACCTCGAGGGCATCATATAGTGGCTCGTGGAACTCCTCATCGGAGGATAACACGAGGGAGATACGGTGTGCCATATCAAGGCTATTCGGAGTTCACTTTGTGACTCCGCACCGCTCCAACGGAGACGTAGCTTCCATTGGGAAGTGAACTTCGGTAGAACATCTCCGCGTCACCGTGTGGTTATCTCTTAACCTTCCTTTACTTGTATTGCTAGCTTATCTTGTGTAGAATATCTTGCTAGCTTGTTTATTGCTCATCATATAGGATTGTTCACCTAGTTGCATATCTAGAGAACTTATATTTGAGCAATTCCCAAATTTGTATTAAAAGAAAAAGAAAATTTGTAGTTGCCTATTCACCCCCCCTCTAGTCAACCTACTCGATCCTTTCAATTGGTATCAGAGCAAGGTCTCTTTATTAAGGGCTTAACAGCCTAAAGAGGAGGATGACTAGCGACGAGGAGTTAAAACTTGCTAAGGAACAACAAGAGAAAAATGATAAAGAACAACTTGAGAAAGAACTAAGTGAAGCGGGGATAACCCCTCCCGATGATAATGCCCCGGTCACCATGAAAGCCATGATTGAACTCTTTGGGTTCATGAAAGGCAAAATGGTGGACGAGGTGTTTACTCGGGTCATTAATAATCAAAATGCCTCCTCATCAACCGGTGTTTCTAACGTTGAGGCCTTGGTTGTTAAGGATAACAAAGATCAACCTAAAACTGGTGAGAAGCCTCCTCATAACTTTGCTCCACCTACTTCATATCTCACTCAAGTTCCACCACTCAACCTCATATAACCAACCTAAGTAGGCCACCTCCTAAGCTTGATAATACTCGTTATTTCACTTGGAAGAAATCTATGGAGTCTTATTTTCGCAGCTCATCGGTGCATCTTTGGAGGGTGGTTCTAAATGGTTATACTCCGGTTGATCCCTCCAACTTGACAAGGCAAGAAGAGATTGATGAACAACTTGATGCAAACGCCAAGTACATCCTTGAGAGTGCCATGACCGCCCATGATGAAGATCAAGTGCGGAATCTCAAAACCACCAAGGAGGCTTGGGATTTTCTCGCATCGGTATATGAAGGAAATGAGGGCCTTCAACGCTCCAACGACGCCATCCTTCAACATCAAGTGGACAACTTCATCATGCTAGAAGAAGAGACACCATCGGATCTCTTCCGAAGACTCACCAAGCTTGTTGTGGCATGTAGGGAAAATGGAAAGAAAGATATGGATGATGAATGGGTCAAAGCCAAGTTCCTCAAGACCATTGTTCCATACAATGAAAATATGGTGATGAATCTCCATACGAGAGCGGACTACAAAACAATGTCTCCCAATGACATATTGGCACAATTCGTCACTTATGATACCTTGAAGGCCACTTCCAAGTCTTCCATCAACCAAATTCGTGGCACAAAGAACCTTGCCTTGAAGGCTCATGTGGAAGAACATCCAAGATATGAAGAAAGCACAAGTGGTCATCATGAAGAAGATTTTGTGGGTGAACTCAATGAGGTGCTTGCTCTTGCCGCCACCAAGTATTGGAACAAAAAGAATATCAAGAGCAACTTCTCCCCTAGAAGCAACTTCTCCCCACAAATGAAAAGAATGTGCTTTAATTGTGGAAAGGAGAATCACCTTGTGAAGGATTGCCCCTATGAGAGAAGAGAAGATTTTGGAGGCCAACTCATCTTAAAGAAGAAGAAGTTCTTCACCAAGCCCATCAAGTACCTCATCAAGAGAGAACCTCAAAAGGCTCTTGTCACCGCAACACATGAAGAAGAGTATGAGTCCGGTGGCGAAGAGGAGGATGATGATACAAGTGAGGAAGTGGGGATGGCGGCTCTTGCAATGGGCAACCTTCCTCCTTCATTGGCACCCCTTTTCTCCGCTCCAAATGACAACAAGATCCCAAGCCTATGTGCCTCATGGCCAAGGAAACCAAGGTGAATTCCCCACCTAAAATTACTATCTCCTCTAAACCATCTCTCTTGGATTGTGTTGAGGATGTAGGGAAAAATGAGGAGAAAGAGGATACAATTACCCTCTTTATAAACAAGCTCCAAGGTCCAACCAAGAAAATGGTTGAGGCTCTCATGTACCAATATGGAGAAGCCAAACACCTCCTTGAGGAGAAGGAGAATAGGATTTATGAGCTTGAGGGGCATGCACGTGATCATGCCGATAAAATTGGTGAGCTAGAAGAGCAACTTGTTGAGGAACAAGTGTTCCGGGAGCAACTTGAGGAGACCCAAGCCAAGGATTTATCCAAGGCAAAAGAAACCCGTGAAACCTCTATTCAAGTTGCTAGTGATCTAAAAATTAAAAATGATGAGCTTGTAGAGAGTCATAACAAACTCCTTGAGAATTTTGAGCAACTTAGGGAAACCCACAAGGTGACCTCAAGTGAGCTCACCAAGCTCAAGGGGTCATATGCTAAATTACAAGCTCAATTTATATATGCTAGCTTCACCACTCCTCATAATGATAAAGATGCCAATGCTTGTGCTACTAACCCTTTATGTCTTAAAGCATCTCTCATGGAGGAGAACACTAGGTTGAAGGCCCAACTTGAAAAGGGTCTAGCCACTTGTATCCAAGGGGAAAAGAACCTCAATGATCTTTTGACCAATCAAAAGGGAGTGGTTAGCAAGGAAGGGCTTGGGTTTGCTCCCAAGTCCAAGAAGGCAAACAAGAAGAAGATGCCTACCTCCCCTTCAAAAGATATTATTTTTGTGAAGGAGGGGGAGTTGGGCAAGAAGAATGTTGAACCCATTGTGGGTGGTAAAGCCACAAGGGGCAATGCCACTCACAATGACTTTGCCGGAAAATATAACCCCTCATATGTGCTTATGAAATCTAGAAATGGTTATGTTTTTGCTAAATATGTTGGTACCTCATATGGAGATGATTATCACTATGCTATTTGGGTTCCAAAGACCCTTGTGACTAACAAAAGAGGACCCATTCCAAAATGGGTACCTAAATCAAAGACTTGATTTATTGTAGGGCTTTTCTTCCGGTGGATCTTCATGGCTCATTGATAGTGGGTGTTCATCTCACATGACCGGAAGCAAAGAAGTAGTAAAGGGCTTATTGAAACAATTACTCTCATTCTCTCATGTCACCATTGGGAACAATACAAGACTTAAGGTATTGGGATATGGCAAGGTGGTGATCACACCGGAGTTATCAATTGAGAAGGTCCTCCTTGTTGAATCCCTTTCATATAATCTACTTTCCGTTGGTCAATTATGCGATGCCGGTTACACCGTTATCTTTAATAAATACCACGTGACCATCCTTTTCACAAAATCTCTTAAAGTAGCCTTTGTTGGATTTCGTGAGAACGGTTTGTATGTGGTCGATTTCTCGAAAGAGACCACTCAAATTGCCACGTGTCTAATGGCTAAATCCGACAAGGGTTGGCTTTGGCATCGCCGGCTAGGCCATGTCGGTATGAGAAATTTACAAACTCTTGTAAAGGGTGGACACGTGGTAGGACTAACCGATGTTAATTTTTCCAAAGATCGTCCTTGTAGTGCTTGCATAGCCGGAAAGATGCATGAAAAGAATCACCCCAAGAAGACCATTATCTCCACTAAGAGGCCTTTGGAGCTCCTTCATATGGATCTTTTGGGCCTCCCACATATGATAGTCTTGGTGGCAAGAAATATTGTTTGGTGATTGTGGATGATTATTCAAGATATTGTTGGACTTTCTACATCAAGAAGAAGAGTGAAACTCAAAAGATATTCATTGACTTTGCAACCCTAGTTCAACGCCAATATGACTCCAAGATTTTGGCAATTAGAAGTGACAATGGTACGGAGTTCAAGAATTACACTATGGATGATTTCCTAAGTGGGGAGGGCATTCAACACCAATATTCCGCTGCATATACTCCCCAACAAAATGGTGTCGCCGAAAGGAAGAACCGCACTCTTATTGATATGGCAAGAACTATGATGGCCGAATTTCATTCCCCATACAACTTTTGGGCCGAAGCCATCAACACCGCTTGTCACTACTCAAACCGGCTCTTCTTCCGTCCTCTCATGGAAAAGACACCATATGAACTCCTCACCGGTAAAAAGCCAAATGTATCTTACTTTCGAGTCTTTGGTTGCAAATGCCATGTTTACATTAAAGGTTGCAAAATTGCTAAATTTGAATCTAGATCTTTTGATGGTATACTTGTTGGATATGCCGCAAAGTCTCATGCTTATAGGGTCTACAACATATCCACCGGGTGTGTTGAAGAATCTATGAACGTGGAGTTTGTCGAGGATAATGGCTCCCAAGCGGAGCATATTGATCATGATGATGTAGGTGATGATGCTCCATCTCAAGCCATAAGAACTATGGGGATTGGAGAACTATTCCTATTGAAGGACCTATTGATGATACTCAAGAAGAAGGAACAAGTTCTACTCAAGTTGAGCCATCCACCTCAATAGTTGATCAAGAAACTATCCAAGAACAAGAACATGATATTCATTCAATGATCAAGAAGATGGTCAAGACCCACCCAACTCTAGTGGTGAACAAGAACATAATGAACCCACAACCCAAGAACTCCACTTCGGGTTGACCATGAGCAAGATGAAGGCAATGATGAAGATATTTGTGTTGGTGAAACAATTGGTCAAGCCATGGAACGCCGGGTCATCCGGCGTGCATCAAAATTGGATCATCTTTCCCACTTCAAAGAAAATATCCTTGGGAGTATTCGTAGGGGTGTGTCCACACGCAAACAATTATCTAACTTTTGTGGTCATGTCTCTTGTTTGTCTAGCTTAGAACCTCTCAAGGTATATGATGCTCTTGAAGATATGGATTGGGTTGCGGCTATGCATGAAGAGTTGAACAACTTCGAGCGCAACAAAGTATGGTCATTAGTTGAAAAACCCAAAGACACATGCCATAATGTCATTGGAACCAAGTGGATATTTAAGAACAAGCAAGACTCACATGGTCAAGTCATCCGCAACAAAGCAAGATTGGTTGCACAAGGCTACACCCAAATCGAAGGAGTCGACTACGGTGAAACCTATGCCCCCGTTGCTAGACTTGAATCCATTCGCTTACTAATTGCTTATGCATCTACTCATAATATTGTCTTATATCAAATGGATGTTAAAAGTGCTTTCTTAAATGGTCCACTAAATGAGTTGGTGTATGTTAAACAACCTCCGGGTTTCGAAGACCCTAAATTTCCTAACCACGTCTACTTACTACATAAGGCTCTTTATGGGCTCAAGCAAGCTCCACGTGCTTGGTATGATCATCTCAAGGAGTTCTTAGTAGACCGTGGCTTTGAAATTGGGGTAATAGATCCCACTCTTTTTACAAAAAGGGTAAATGGAGATTTTTTCGTATGCCAAATATATGTTGATGATATTATCTTTGGTTCCACTAACCGTGAATTTAGTGATCAATTTGGCAAGCTAATGACCAAGGAATTTGAGATGTCCATGATGGGAAAGTTGAATTATTTTCTTGGCTTTGAAATCCACCAATTTCGAGAAGGAACATTCTTATGTCAAGCCAAGTATATTAAGGACATGCTCAAGAAATTTGACATGAACAATGCCAAGCCATATAAGTTTCCCATGGACTCCAAGGCGGATCTTCACTTAGATCCGGATGGTAAGGAAGTTGATCAAAAGCTTTATCGTTCTATGATTGGATCTTTGTGGGGACCCCGGACTAACTGTCCGAAATACCCTTGTGCCTACATATCAGCGATCCCATGATCAGTGCGTCGCTGAAGCACAATTAAACTTGGTAACCAAAGAACATCCATACATACCGAATTTATTTACTTACTTGATGGAAGTGATCAGCTTCATCCGGTGCTCGCAGCGGAATCACCAAACAACGGGGAGCCCAAGTCATTCGCCTTAACCCTACAGGCAGCTGACTGGGAAGCGCCCTAGTTCGCAAAGACGCCAGTGAACTCCTCTCCTTCGAACTGTTCCTCTTTAAAAATCTGGCTAAGACAATAGCCAGGGACGAAACCAATATGAGTACATTTGATTGTACTCGCAAACTACCCCAACAGGAACATGCACTAGTTTTTAATTTTCAAAGACTTTAAAAATAAAACATCACTATAACTTTATGTAAAAAGGGGAGAGTAGATTTTTAATCCTGTTGAAGATAAAACATTTTGGAAAGTAGTTTTCTCACTATCTTTGTTGAAAAAGGTAAGAAGTCTTTTTAAACCTTTTTCCCGAAAATATACCTTCGTTTTTTTAAAAATAAAAATAAAAATAAAAATAAGAAATCCCTTTTAAAACTTTTTCCCCGAAAATCACAATCTGGTCCCTTTCTCCGAAACCTCCTGGTTTCTGATCATACCCCTTCGTGGTTACTTATTTTTCCAGCAACCTCATACCATACCCTCGGTATAGTTGCATAAAACAATCTCCACTCCTTTTTCCTTTCAAACTCAAAACTTTGTAAAACTTGCACATGGTCTTAAGACAGCCTCCCAACTGTCCATATCCGAGGACTCGGCTATTCGAATAGTTTTACCCTCTGCAGAGGTAGCACGCTTTCCCCACATCCATCCGGCAACTCATCGTGTCAGCCACGTCCCGCCATACAAGGTGTATGCGAAGTTGAGTCACCGACCATAGCCTGTCCTTTGCTCATGCTAGTATAGGATCCTACCGCTACGAAACCGGTTCCATCGACACTTAAATCCAGCCCGTCGGAAACTAAGTGTGAGGACTTCGTAGTTCTGCCCGGCGACCCAAAGGTGGCGTCTTCAATCCTCTTTCTCCAATACACTCATACCGGCCTCCGGTAGACTTCTCTTAAGAGGACCCAGGTCAGGGGCAGGTCACCAAACCATCCCCTCATGGAACGAGGTCATCCTCGTTGTTGAGGCATCCAGTACTAACACGAGCAAATTATATGACTACACCCTTGCCCATATGTGGGTAAATGTGGTCGCACCGGTTATTGGTTGGTCGCCATAGTGTTAGGACACAATGTGCACTTTTCCAAAACAACACCACCATTCTCCAACTTAATACCGACCTTTCGGCATTTCACCTTCATCCAAGTACCTTCAAAGGAGTTTTGAGTAAACATTGTTTTTCCCATCCTAGAGTTTTAAATAACTACCTTATACTTCTACATAGGGTGGCAAAATAGTTTTCATGTATTTGTAAAGAAAAGGGGTTTTCCAAAATCATTGATACTTTTGAACAATTCCTGAGATTAAAATAGATGTATATAAATGCAAGCTCAGTGAAGTAGCTTGCCTGATTTCATCCTAATGCTCCTGGAATTCTTCCCACTGATCAAAGAAATAACTCCCTTCCTTCTTCGATAACTCCTCTCCAAATACCACTCCGGTAGCGTTTATATCTAGCGTCGCAACATGGAAATAAAACAACACTCAATAAGCAAACCAAACCACAAGTGGTATACAAACAAGGAACAAACCACAAGTATCAAACTAATCACTCAAGCCACAAACATAGCACTAGTTTACTCAAGCAACGAACTAAATCTATATTTACCAGGGCATCATACTCACAGGAGTATAACACCAAACACAAGCTAAAAACATAGAGCACCAAAACATCCTCAATTAGAGGTAATTAACAACCACTTTCCTCTGATCAGGAAATACTTCAAACAAAAGTTAAACTACCAATTAATCTTGGTAATTCCAAAATATCTCACCAAGTTAAGGTGGATACACTAACAAGATATTTAAGCTAGTACCCAACTCAAGTCCATCAATTTCATCAAGCCATGCAAACATATTACCCATACCAATTGCCTAACAAATTCCACTAACAGTACTAACATATTATAACATGATAAACAACAATAACATGCAAACAACAGTACCACAACAATCATTAACCAGCAAGGCACACACATTAATCACACACAATATTCTCATATTAAAATAAATAGGCATAGCAATTCCTAATTACTAGAGGGAAAGTTATATAGGGAATAAAACCCTAACAAACCCATGACTCACATGTAGTTCCCCCAACATGCTAGCAAAACAAGGAAACATGACATAACAGTGGATTACCACCACACACATGCTAGGAAACACATTTGTAATAATAAAGTTATAACACAACAATTAATTAAGGCCTAATAAAAATAGGCAGAAAAGGTCTAAACCTTATAATTAGCACCACAGTCAATCAATGACTCCTAAATTCAAACCAATTTAGGGAGATGTTCTCCTACACATATAGAAGACAAGCCAATTGGATTTACTCCAAAATTCATCTCCTAAAAATCTACAAAAATCCACAAAGAGCTACTGATGTGTTTACCAAATTGAATAGAACTTTGGTTTTAGATTTCATTTACATACAAGACCAATAGATCTGGAAAGGTATCACTTCAGGCTTTCCAGGGAATTTTAGTTTGCAATATTTGGAGTTATAAAACTCTAGATATTAAATAGTTAGTGAAAATGATACCTTTTTCAATATTTAATCTAGACACCATTTAAATTTATGTTTTTGCAAACAGCCTATTCTAGATGTTTAAGAAAACACATGAGAACACTACAAAATTTGCATCACTCAAATATGTATCACAGATTTACCACATTTGAATTAAACCTATACTGCCATTTAAACAGGAAATTAAACAGGAAAAGGATCTATTAAAAAAAAAGGAACACGGGCCAGATCTGCCCGGATCCGTGCCTTGCGGCGCAGACGGCGGCCCAGCAAGCGGCCCACGAGCGGAGCGAAGGGGTACGGGGTCTTCTTCCTCGTCTGGACACGCGCGACGCGCACCGAGAGCGGCCGGAAGCACGGCGAGGATGGCGACGGCGCTCCGGCGATCCTAAAAATAAACGGCGATGTCCCATGGTTAGCTCGCGACGAGTGGATCTCAGAGAAACAAGAATGGCGGGGAATGGGCGTCTGTACAGCTCGCGAGCTTGCTCGAGGTTCGGCGGCCGGGGATGAAGAAGACGAAGATGCTCTGCTCGATTCGAGGCTTCCCGCGTCGATTCCCTGGACGAGGAGGTAGGGGACGACGAGGCGGAGGCGGCTGCACGCTTCGATTTGCCCGGGGAGGTCTCAAGCGCCGGCGATGCGCGACGGCGTTTCGAGCTGGGTTTCGGTTTCGGGGAGAACTGAGAGGGAGGGAGAGAGTGAGGGAAATGAGTGAGCAGGGGGAGGCAGAGGAGTGGCGTGGGGTGGTGCTCTTATCTCCTCCCAGGGGCAAGGAGGGAGGGCCACGGTGGCGTGCTCGCGGCGACCACGGCGTGAGGAGCACGGCGTCCATGCCGTGCGGCATCGCTGCAACAGGGGTGATGGGGGACAAGGGAGAGCAGAGTAGGCAGCGTGCGGTGCTCTCATCGTCTCCTCCAGGGCGAGGCGTGCGGCAGGGGCGAGCGATGGGAGGGGAGCACGGCGACGCGGCGAGCACGGCAGCACGGTGCCGTGTCGGCGACGTGCTACAGGAAGTCAATGATCCTTTCGCAGAAAGCCCCCTGACAAACTTTCTTTAATTGCATCTTAGTCCTTTTCTTCTTTTCTTTTATTCCTTTTAAAACCAGTAGGTTTTTAGTGATTTAATTGAGGCCTTTATACATTTTTAAAAATTCTGAAAATATTTGGGTAGCCTCCCATATACAGGTAGAGGCTCCACAAAAATTGGTTTTTGAAAATAAAATGTTTTGTGCAAAATTTGTTCATAGAGTTTAAATAAATCATTTTTGGAAATTAATAATTTGATACTCCTTTAATATTTTAAAACCAGTAATAAAATATGGTTTGAACTTTTGGAACTTCTTTGACAAATAGGATAACTTCAAATAAGTTTTATTTTTATAGAGAAAACATTTGTTTTGAGGAAATAGAGAATTTTGGGAGGGAAATTATTTATGAAGATCATTTTTAACTTATGACCTCCATTTTCTTTTTAATAAATGAAAAGAGGGGTTTGCTTTAAATCGAAAAGTAGGTTTACTTGAGGAGGGAGTGATATGAAGTGGGGATGATTATTAGTTCATCTCACTCCTAGAATTTCGATAAAGAAAACATAATTGTTTTCATGGAATAGAGGAATAGATAGAGAGGGAATTTCAATAAGATCATTTCTTGAAATCAAGATTTGATTTGAGGGTGTAAGTAATTATAGAGGTCTTGTTTTGTTTTCAAGTCATATTACAAATTGGTGGTCAAGTTTGTTTTACTTTAGGATTGAGCACAACTTGGGGAATTATCCTCACAAGCAAACAATCATAACAATCACAATATTACAATATCAATAACACAAATCAAATCATACAAAGTAACCATACCACACTTTTCATAATTAACAATACTATCTTGAAAGTGATCACACTTAATTATGACAAGATGAGGGGTAGGAAATGTCTCACCTCATATCTTAATAGTTTTCAAAAAGGTTTGATAAAGAGAAATATGTGGAGTAATATATTTCCCACTAGTGTTATTTTCAATTGGAGTGGAAACTTAGGAGTTTTAAAAATAGGAATTGTAAAAAAATCAAGGTTGAAGAATAGATAGGAGATATCAACTGAATCTCCATATTCTTGGAAACACATAATTTTGGAAATACTTTTACTGTCTCAATAAAGGATGTTTTGGTTGTGGCCAAACCCAAATTATTTTTGGAAATGATATTTGAATAAAACAGGAGTGGCAGAAGATATATATGGAAATGTTTTTTTTTCTTGTCATAACATGATCACCAGAGTTTTAAATATATTTTTACTTAGGTTAGGTTACTGGGTTAATATTTCCCAGTCAAACAACTTAAACATTCAAGTCACACAAGGTCAAACAGAACAATATAAGGGAAAACACAATCATTAGTGAAGTAATTCAAAAAGTTTTTGTTGGTTCTGAATTTTGGGGTCTTATTAATCCTTATTATAAATTTGGGATGTTACAAATCCTTCCCCCCTTAAAATAAATCTCGTCCTCGAGATTTGTCCGGGGGTATAGGGGAGTACGAGGGCACGGGTTTTGGGGTTGACTACTCTTCCGAGGTCGTTGCTTCTTTCAGTAAGGTCGCTATGTGAGATCTTAACAACTTGATGTTGCGAGGCCTTCTATTGGTTAGTTGTATAAGAATGTGGGTGTCTTTTATGACATCGAATTGCCTTAGTCATACAAGAAGAATTTGTTAACAAGGTAGCTAGTCTTGTCATCAAACTACTTTTCATATTCCAAAGGCTGAGATGTACTGAATTATCTGATGTTCCGTTTATTTGTGTATGACACTCCATTGTTCGAGCATACAAAAGTGAATTGCTAACAAGTTCATGAGGCTTGTTACCAAACTACTTCTATATAACACGAACGTGGAATATCACATTATTTCTAGAGAGGTTAAGAAAAATAGATTCTGATATAAGAGTTTCCAAATACTCAATGATAGTCTGGTATATTGCTTCTTTGCCAACCTAAGGAATCTCTCTTCAATGTCTTCTTGTCGTAGTTCCTCCTTCTGGCGATCTCTGAGCTTGAATCTTCGTAGAAATTCTTATGCACTCCTTGAATTCCTCTAGTTGCCAATCTGAAATGAGTCTCCTTATGTCCTCGTTTCTTGTCAAGGTTTGCAGTCCTAGATGATTAGTTGGTACTATCAAGGACTTAGGTCAGATGTTAATCTAAAGTTAGGTAAGATAAGTTAGTGTGGTATCCTTGTAATTTCACCAATTAATCTTGCAAGGTGAGGCTCGTATCTTCACGAGGTTGGCATAAAATTGCAGTTTCCTTCGAGATCTTGACGCACTTGCTCCAGATGGTGCATGAATGACTTGCCGGTTAAGTTGTAAAAATCTCAGGCTATTTGGTTAAAGATCGGGGGTCTTTTGTATCTTGCGGAACTGTCAGTTCTGTTTGGGAGATGGTTTAGATGAGAGAGAAAAGTATTTTAGAAAGCTTTTCCTTGGCGGGTTTACATCCGTAACAAGGTGCACTTAGGTGGCAAAAGGGAAACTAAACTTTTTTTTTTTTTTGGCGTGATTGTGAAACACACATGAAAAACATCACACAAACAGAGCACACACAAGCAAGGAACTTCACAGACAAGCAACACACAAGGTACATTTAGTACCAATGGACACCTAATACTCGTGGTAGTCGGGTAATTATAACTAAAGTTCCCATCATATGTTTTTCCTAGGGGCCTTGGTTATACATGGTTGATGAAGTCTTCATTTCATCACCTTAGGCTTCAGCTGGAATACTTGAGATTGTCGAGGTTGCAACTGGAGTAGAATGGTTGACGTTGAACGAAAGTCTTCAGAAGTCTCTTGCTTTGTTGATATCGATGAGCTTGGCGTTTGTAGATCAACCACCTTGATGTTGAATGTTGAATATTCAAAATGGGGGCTTCTTCTCGTAGGGGTTAACTAATTAGGTCTCCTTTGGGTTCATCGTCAAGTATTTTGAACAGGTACAAGAGAGTAGAAAAATTATTGGAAAATCTTAAGATAGAAGGGTAAGACTCGGAAATATTTGAGAAGATGAGAAGAGCGGGAGTCATTTTTGGACTTCCCTAGATAAGGATATATTTTTGGTATTAATATATTTTTAACAAAATATTTTCCTTCCTAACTAACGTCCATGCTAACTAAGGTCTGTTACAGTCAGGATGGCTCTGATACCAAGTCTGTGGGGACCCCGGACTAACTGTCCGAAATACCCTTGTGCCTACATATCAGCGATCCCATGATCAGTGCGTCGCTGAAGCACAATTAAACTTGGTAACCAAAGAACATCCATACATACCGAATTTATTTACTTACTTGATGGAAGTGATCAGCTTCATCCGGTGCTCGCAGCGGAATCACCAAACAACGGGAGCCCAAGTCATTCGCCTTAACCCTACAGGCAGCTGACTGGGAAGCGCCCTAGTTCGCAAAGACGCCAGTGAACTCCTCTCCTTCGAACTGTTCCTCTTTAAAAATCTGGCTAAGACAATAGCCAGGGACGAAACCAATATGAGTACATTTGATTGTACTCGCAAACTACCCCAACAGGAACATGCACTAGTTTTTAATTTTCAAAGACTTTAAAAATAAAACATCACTATAACTTTATGTAAAAAGGGGAGAGTAGATTTTTAATCCTGTTGAAGATAAAACATTTTGGAAAGTAGTTTTCTCACTATCTTTGTTGAAAAAGGTAAGAAGTCTTTTTAAACCTTTTTCCCGAAAATATACCTTCGTTTTTAAAAAAAAAAAAAAATAAGAAATCCCTTTTAAAACTTTTTCCCCGAAAATCACAATCTGGTCCCTTTCTCCGAAACCTCCTGGTTTCTGATCATACCCCTTCGTGGTTACTTATTTTTCCAGCAACCTCATACCATACCCTCGGTATAGTTGCATAAAACAATCTCCACTCCTTTTTCCTTTCAAACTCAAAACTTTGTAAAACTTGCACATGGTCTTAAGACAGCCTCCAACTGTCCATATCCGAGGACTCGGCTATTCGAATAGTTTTACCCTCTGCAGAGGTAGCACGCTTTCCCCACATCCATCCGGCAACTCATCGTGTCAGCCACGTCCCGCCATACAAGGTGTATGCGAAGTTGAGTCACCGACCATAGCCTGTCCTTTGCTCATGCTAGTATAGGATCCTACCGCTACGAAACCGGTTCCATCGACACTTAAATCCAGCCCGTCGGAAACTAAGTGTGAGGACTTCGTAGTTCTGCCCGGCGACCCAAAGGTGGCGTCTTCAATCCTCTTTCTCCAATACACTCATACCGGCCTCCGGTAGACTTCTCTTAAGAGGACCCAGGTCAGGGGCAGGTCACCAAACCATCCCCTCATGGAACGAGGTCATCCTCGTTGTTGAGGCATCCAGTACTAACACGAGCAAATTATATGACTACGCCCTTGCCCATATGTGGGTAAATGTGGTCGCACCGGTTATTGGTTGGTCGCCATAGTGTTAGGACACAATGTGCACTTTTCCAAAACAACACCACCATTCTCCAACTTAATACCGACCTTTCGGCATTTCACCTTCATCCAAGTACCTTCAAAGGAGTTTTGAGTAAACATTGTTTTTCCCATCCTAGAGTTTTAAATAACTACCTTATACTTCTACATAGGGTGGCAAAATAGTTTTCATGTATTTGTAAAGAAAAGGGGGTTTTCCAAAATCATTGATACTTTTGAACAATTCCTGAGATTAAAATAGATGTATATAAATGCAAGCTCAGTGAAGTAGCTTGCCTGATTTCATCCTAATGCTCCTGGAATTCTTCCCACTGATCAAAGAAATAACTCCCTTCCTTCTTCGATAACTCCTCTCCAAATACCACTCCGGTAGCGTTTATATCTAGCGTCGCAACATGGAAATAAAACAACACTCAATAAGCAAACCAAACCACAAGTGGTATACAAACAAGGAACAAACCACAAGTATCAAACTAATCACTCAAGCCACAAACATAGCACTAGTTTACTCAAGCAACGAACTAAATCTATATTTACCAGGGCATCATACTCACAGGAGTATAACACCAAACACAAGCTAAAAACATAGAGCACCAAAACATCCTCAATTAGAGGTAATTAACAACCACTTTCCTCTGATCAGGAAATACTTCAAACAAAAGTTAAACTACCAATTAATCTTGGTAATTCCAAAATATCTCACCAAGTTAAGGTGGATACACTAACAAGATATTTAAGCTAGTACCCAACTCAAGTCCATCAATTTCATCAAGCCATGCAAACATATTACCCATACCAATTGCCTAACAAATTCCACTAACAGTACTAACATATTATAACATGATAAACAACAATAACATGCAAACAACAGTACCACAACAATCATTAACCAGCAAGGCACACACATTAATCACACACAATATTCTCATATTAAAATAAATAGGCATAGCAATTCCTAATTACTAGAGGGAAAGTTATATAGGGAATAAAACCCTAACAAACCCATGACTCACATGTAGTTCCCCCAACATGCTAGCAAAACAAGGAAACATGACATAACAGTGGATTACCACCACACACATGCTAGGAAACACATTTGTAATAATAAAGTTATAACACAACAATTAATTAAGGCCTAATAAAAATAGGCAGAAAAGGTCTAAACCTTATAATTAGCACCACAGTCAATCAATGACTCCTAAATTCAAACCAATTTAGGGAGATGTTCTCCTACACATATAGAAGACAAGCCAATTGGATTTACTCCAAAATTCATCTCCTAAAAATCTACAAAAATCCACAAAGAGCTACTGATGTGTTTACCAAATTGAATAGAACTTTGGTTTTAGATTTCATTTACATACAAGACCAATAGATCTGGAAAGGTATCACTTCAGGCTTTCCAGGGAATTTTAGTTTGCAATATTTGGAGTTATAAAACTCTAGATATTAAATAGTTAGTGAAAATGATACCTTTTTCAATATTTAATCTAGACACCATTTAAATTTATGTTTTTGCAAACAGCCTATTCTAGATGTTTAAGAAAACACATGAGAACACTACAAAATTTGCATCACTCAAATATGTATCACAGATTTACCACATTTGAATTAAACCTATACTGCCATTTAAACAGGAAATTAAACAGGAAAAGGATCTATTAAAAAAAAAGGAACACGGGCCAGATCTGCCCGGATCCGTGCCTTGCGGCGCAGACGGCGGCCCAGCAAGCGGCCCACGAGCGGAGCGAAGGGGTACGGGGTCTTCTTCCTCGTCTGGACACGCGCGACGCGCACCGAGAGCGGCCGGAAGCACGGCGAGGATGGCGACGGCGCTCCGGCGATCCTAAAAATAAACGGCGATGTCCCATGGTTAGCTCGCGACGAGTGGATCTCAGAGAAACAAGAATGGCGGGGAATGGGCGTCTGTACAGCTCGCGAGCTTGCTCGAGGTTCGGCGGCCGGGGATGAAGAAGACGAAGATGCTCTGCTCGATTCGAGGCTTCCCGCGTCGATTCCCTGGACGAGGAGGTAGGGGACGACGAGGCGGAGGCGGCTGCACGCTTCGATTTGCCCGGGGAGGTCTCAAGCGCCGGCGATGCGCGACGGCGTTTCGAGCTGGGTTTCGGTTTCGGGGAGAACTGAGAGGGAGGGAGAGAGTGAGGGAAATGAGTGAGCAGGGGGAGGCAGAGGAGTGGCGTGGGGTGGTGCTCTTATCTCCTCCCAGGGGCAAGGAGGGAGGGCCACGGTGGCGTGCTCGCGGCGACCACGGCGTGAGGAGCACGGCGTCCATGCCGTGCGGCATCGCTGCAACAGGGGTGATGGGGGACAAGGGAGAGCAGAGTAGGCAGCGTGCGGTGCTCTCATCGTCTCCTCCAGGGCGAGGCGTGCGGCAGGGGCGAGCGATGGGAGGGGAGCACGGCGACGCGGCGAGCACGGCAGCACGGTGCCGTGTCGGCGACGTGCTACAGGAAGTCAATGATCCTTTCGCAGAAAGCCCCCTGACAAACTTTCTTTAATTGCATCTTAGTCCTTTTCTTCTTTTCTTTTATTCCTTTTAAAACCAGTAGGTTTTTAGTGATTTAATTGAGGCCTTTATACATTTTTAAAAATTCTGAAAATATTTGGGTAGCCTCCCATATACAGGTAGAGGCTCCACAAAAATTGGTTTTTGAAAATAAAATGTTTTGTGCAAAATTTGTTCATAGAGTTTAAATAAATCATTTTTGGAAATTAATAATTTGATACTCCTTTAATATTTTAAAACCAGTAATAAAATATGGTTTGAACTTTTGGAACTTCTTTGACAAATAGGATAACTTCAAATAAGTTTTATTTTATAGAGAAAACATTTGTTTTGAGGAAATAGAGAATTTTGGGAGGGAAATTATTTATGAAGATCATTTTTAACTTATGACCTCCATTTTCTTTTTAATAAATGAAAAGAGGGGTTTGCTTTAAATCGAAAAGTAGGTTTACTTGAGGAGGGAGTGATATGAAGTGGGGATGATTATTAGTTCATCTCACTCCTAGAATTTCGGTAAAGAAAACATAATTGTTTTCATGGAATAGAGGAATAGATAGAGAGGGAATTTCAATAAGATCATTTCTTGAAATCAAGATTTGATTTGAGGGTGTAAGTAATTATAGAGGTCTTGTTTTGTTTTCAAGTCATATTACAAATTGGTGGTCAAGTTTGTTTTACTTTAGGATTGAGCACAACTTGGGGAATTATCCTCACAAGCAAACAATCATAACAATCACAATATTACAATATCAATAACACAAATCAAATCATACAAAGTAACCATACCACACTTTTCATAATTAACAATACTATCTTGAAAGTGATCACACTTAATTATGACAAGATGAGGGGTAGGAAATGTCTCACCTCATATCTTAATAGTTTTCAAAAAGGTTTGATAAAGAGAAATATGTGGAGTAATATATTTCCCACTAGTGTTATTTTCAATTGGAGTGGAAACTTAGGAGTTTTAAAAATAGGAATTGTAAAAAAATCAAGGTTGAAGAATAGATAGGAGATATCAACTGAATCTCCATATTCTTGGAAACACATAATTTTGGAAATACTTTTACTGTCTCAATAAAGGATGTTTTGGTTGTGGCCAAACCCAAATTATTTTTGGAAATGATATTTGAATAAAACAGGAGTGGCAGAAGATATATATGGAAATGTTTTTTTTTCTTGTCATAACATGATCACCAGAGTTTTAAATATATTTTTACTTAGGTTAGGTTACTGGGTTAATATTTCCCAGTCAAACAACTTAAACATTCAAGTCACACAAGGTCAAACAGAACAATATAAGGGAAAACACAATCATTAGTGAAGTAATTCAAAAAGTTTTTGTTGGTTCTGAATTTTGGGGTCTTATTAATCCTTATTATAAATTTGGGATGTTACAATCTTTGCTTTACCTTTGTGCATCTAGACCGGATATTATGTTTAGTGTGGGTATGTGTGCAAGATTCCAATCAAGTCCTAGGGAAAGTCATGAAACCGCGGTTAAAAGGATTCTAAGATACTTGATGGATACTCCTAACTTTGGTCTTTGGTATCCCCATGGCACAAGCTTTGATCTTGTAGGTTATTCGGATGCGGATTGGGCGGGTTGCAAAATGGATAGAAAATCAACTTCGGGTACTTGCCAATTCCTTGGTAGGTCCCTTGTGAGTTGGTCTTCAAAGAAGCAAAATTGTGTGGCCTCGTCCTCCACCGAAGCCGAATACATTGCCGCCGGAAGTTGTTGTGCACAACTATTATGGATGAGGCAAACTTTAAAGGATTATGGTGTCATTTGTGACAAAGTGCCTCTTTTATGTGATAATGAAAGTGCCATCAAAATTGCTCACAATCCGGTTCTTCATGGGAAGACCAAGCATATTGAGATCCGGTATCATTTTATTCGAGATCATGTTGAGAAGGGTGATATTGCAATCAAGTATGTCAACACCAAGCTTCAACTCGCCGATATGTTCACAAAGCCTCTTGGTGAAGCAAGATTCAAGGAGTTGAGAGGAGAACTTAATGTGGTGGACATAAGCAATTGGATTTAGTGGACTTCTTGCATACCTACCCATATTAGACGATATTCATTTGGTTTGGATGTAGGCATGGACATAGGGGGAGTGCGGTCCTAATCCATTGGACTATCCCTCCCCCCATTATGCCGATAGTAAGAACTCATTTTGTCTCTATATTTTCATTTCATGAATTGTGAGCTTAAATGACGAGTAGTGGCCGTGAACCCGAGATACATCTTCGCGGTGTCACACCACAAACTCATACATGGTGGCCTTGGCCACCGCCCTCTTCTTTATGAAGAGTTGGTTCTTTTCGGTCTTAATTGAAAATCATTTGGAATTTTGGTCCTATTGTTGGTTTTATGGGAAACCCACTCATCTTGGCATTTCCTTGTTCGATTTTTGCAAGTTTGAGTGTGGAGTACCAATGTCAGTTTGGCAATCTTATCCCAAGCCTATCTTTCCTAAAAACACTCCATCTTATGCACACAAGTCTTATTTTGAAACTGAGGAGAAAGGGTTTAGCAGGCCAGAATTTCTAACGAAATCCTGACAATCGGATTATCCGATCAAGACTTGCTCGGATTATCCGACTATCGGATTATCCGATCCAAGTCAAGATCGGATTATCCGATTTGGCGGTTCGTCGCCTAATAGAGCAGGGGTCGGGGTGAAGGGCTCAGTCGAGCGTTTCTTCCACCCCCGACCTTCTCTCTCCTCCAGCGCCGCCGCCTGCTCTCCCCGCGCCTCCCCGGCATCTCCGGCCGTCCCCAACTCCGGCATTTGGCCGGATCTGGTGCTCCTCCTCCCCGGGAACCCATTCACCCAAGCTTTTTCCTCAATGGACGAGGGTAACTTCTTCTCTCTCATCTCCTAGGTGTTCCTCACCTAGATCTTTGTAAGAAGTTGTTTTGGCTGGTGGTAGTGGTTCCCATTGGTACTTAGAACACTAGGCTAGCCCCCCTTTTTGTCGATCTACTGCTAGACCTAGGACTTGAATCAATTTGTTGCTGCCAGATTCAGATCGGATATTCCGATTTAGTATGAACCGGATATTCCGACTTGTCGGATTATCCGATTCATACTTACTCGGATATTCCGAAATTGCTCAGTGGTATTTTTCAGCCACATTTTGATTTGTCCAGGACTAAGTAGACTCAACTTAGGGATGCTCTCCTAGTGTACATTGTACCATTCCTTGCTCTGTGACTTGTGTGTACTCATCTATGCTATCCATCTATTGCTCTATCTCACAGGTGGTTCGGGTAGTCCTCCGAAGAAGCATGCTAGAAAAGAAAAACTGCCAGCCAAGAAGAAGCAAGTTGCCACTAAACCTTCGAAGAAGGGCAAGGAAACTCGCCCCAACTACTTGACCATGCCACCCGTTGACTATGCCCAAGTCCGTCAGTCCAACTGGTATAGGAATGTGCCAAGAGATGAAAATATTGAAGATCCCAACTTCTGGTGCATGGAGCAGATCTATATATACAAGACATCTATAAGCATTATCTCCACCCTATTCGCCCGATGCAGCCCTACAGAATGCGAGATATCAAGGCCAAGGCCAGTTATGCTCAAGCTGCAGATGTGATTGAACAGATGGGCATGGTTTCTCTCATTGAAAAGCAATGTCCCTACAATGTGCCACTGATTCTGCAGTTTTTCTCCACCTTGGTGATCGAGACTGACCATCAAAAGACCATGAAATGGATGACGGGTCGCACTCAGTGTACATCCTCCTTTGCTCGGTTGGCTTCTCTTCTTGGCTATTCATCCTACCGCAGCAACCTTCCTCCTAGTGGTTACCGTATGCACACTGTTGAGAAGCCAAATAAAAACATAATGAAGGACATGTATGGGGCTGGTGGAATTATTGGCCAAAAACAGGGCCTCCTGCCCCTCTATGACCAGCTTGTGATCATCTTCCGCTCAACTATTGCTCCCAGTGGAGGTAACAATGACAATATAGTCGCTCCTCTTGCCAATCTGCTTTGCCTTGCTAAAAATATGTTGAGAATGAAGACCCTGAAGCTGATTTTAAAGTGGATGTGATGCATTTCATCTTTCGTGAGTTGTTTGACTCTATGGTCAGTGGGCTCACTATTCCTTATGCTCCTTACATCATGATGCTCATCAAGGACACTTGAAGAACCACAACTTCAACAAGTATGATATGGAGCCCCATTCGTACAAGAGGGTTTATCAGAAGAGGAAAGAGGTTATTCCATCTTCTGCTGCTGCAGCTCCTGCCCGAGGTTCCTTCATGGGTGATGCTCGTCGTGGCGCCACCCGCCAGTCTCCGGTTCCTTCTTTGCTCCGCCCAAGAATCTGAACTGGTTCCAGCGGAACATCCTGTGCATGAATGCGGACATCCGGAGGGGACAGTATGACACTTATCTTAGGCAGGAGAACATTCTCAAGCCTTCCTCGCCTCGCAGATGACCCCCCAGTGTCTGCTCCTCTCTCTTATGATCAGTGGAACGACTCTCAGTTTCCATGGACTCAGCTTGAGTCTCATCTTCTAGAGACAGCTTCTGCTGGCCCTTCCCGGCCATCCTACACTCGTGCCCGTACTTATGAGTCTTCAGAAGAGGATGATGCTGAGTCTGAGGAAAATGATGATGATGATGCTGATGGCGGTGACGGTGTTGGTGATGACAATGATGATGATGATGCCTCTGAGTCGGAGTGATCTACTTGGGCCGTAGCATCGCTCTTTTCCCTTTTTGGCGTTTCGATGCCAAAGGGGGAGAAGTAGTTCTATTAGGTCTCCGTGTGGGATTTGCATGGGTTTCGGGCACAAGCATATGCTTTTACCATTCTTGTTGCGCTTGTGTCCATTTATGTCGAACTTATTCGTGTTGTGTTTTCATGTGGAACTTATGTGTGTGAACCTTTGTGCTTAAGTTATGAGACATATGGATTTCTAATATGGTTATGAGTTGTATCTTGTGCTATGGTTTATTCTACTCTATTGTGCACAAGGTATAGTCCTCTCTCAAAGCTCAACCTATTTTGATATGTCTCCATGAAATTTCCTATCTAGTTTCCTTACTATTTGGAGGTGCCCTCTTCCTATATGTGTTGCATTTGTATTCCAATGCAATTTAATTATATGCACACATTCAGGGGGAGCTTCTCATGTCTTAAGCTCGGGAATCTAGATAATATATAATTATGCTTTCCTTGCAAATCCTAGTGTTGTCATCTAACACCAAAAAGGGGGAGATTGAAAGGACATTTCTTAATCCCTTGTGTTTTGTGTGTTAGGCAACAACACTAGTGATGATTTAACATGTGAATCAAGTGATGCAGGTTTTAAGTGTTAAAACATCTTTGCATCAAATCCAAAAAGGGAGTTGAAAAGAGCCAGTATTGTTGCTGAAGAAAATCGGATTATCCGATGTTGGAAGATTCGGATTATCCGATTTGCAAAGTCTGCTGGAATTCTGCTAAGGACTAGAAGAAACCTCACACTGAAGTTATTCGGATTATCCGATTTGGGATGAATCGGATTATCCGATGATCAGGATTTGCTGGAATTCTGCTAAGGACTAGAAGCAACCTCACACTGAAGTTATCCGGATTATCCGATTTGGGAAGTATCGGATTATCCGATGGTCAGGATTTGCTCGAAATCTGCTAAGGACTACAAGCAACTGCACACTGAGGTTCTCCGGATTATCCGATGGAATCGGATAATCCGATGCTGACTTGGATCGGATTATCCGATTAACCTGTCTGCAACGGCTAGATTCTGGGAGCAGTATATAAAGGCCTTCTCCTACCTTGGAGAGGGTACCACGACCAGAACAGAATCCCCCACCATTGTTGAAAGCTTCAACTCCCTAGATCTCTCTCCCTACCCACTCAAACACCTTGTCCTTCTAGGACTTGGGAGAGATGGCCTAGATCTACACTTCCACCCAAGCGATTTGATTTTCCCCTCCGTTCTTGAGAGGGCTTGAAGCTTGTAAGTTCGTTGATACTTTGGATTGTCGTTGGTCGTTCTTGTGGCTTTGGGAGCCGCGGGGACTAGCCGGGAGCCTCCAATTAAGTTGTGGAGTCGTGCCCCGGCCTTGTGATTCTTGTGGCTTTGGGAGCCGCGGGAATTTGGTGAGAGCCTCCAATTCGGTTGTGGAGTGTGCCTCATCCTTGTAAAGGTTTGTTGCCGACCTCGAGGGCATCATATAGTGGCTCGTGGAACTCCTCATCGGAGGATAACACGAGGGAGATACGGTGTGCCATATCAAGGCTTTTCGGAGTTCACTTTGTGACTCCGCACCGCTCCAACGAGACGTACCATTGGGAAGTGAACTTCGGTAGAACATCTCCGCGTCACCGTGTGGTTATCTCTTAACTTCCTTTACTTGTATTGCTAGCTTATCTTGTGTAGAATATCTTGCTAGCTTGTTTATTGCTCATCATATAGGATTGTTCACCTAGTTGCATATCTAGAGAACTTATATTTGAGCAATTCCAAATTTGTATTAAAAGAAAAAGAAAATTTGTAGTTGCCTATTCACCCCCCCCCCCCCTCTAGTCAACCTACTCGATCCTTTCACTTTTGGACTGCTAAGCGTTCATAAAAGATTTGCTGATGCATCTTGCCATAAAATCTGCTATCATCTAGGCAAGTGGACTCATCAAACTCATAAGGATTGAACTGCAAGCGATCTTTCTTGAAATCCCTAGGTTTCACACCTACCCAAGTTTTACGAACTGGTTCATCGGGATTCTCACGAGGCTGTTTACCTTTCTTTGGCTTGGGCTGCACAACCTTGGGAGCATGCCTGGACGTGGTCTGCTTGATTGCACCAACCTTCTTGAGTTTCTTGGCCTTGGGCATGGAGGAGGAATCAGCTTGGAAATCCTCATCATGAACAATGTTGTCCAGCCCATCAAAGGTCTTGCTCTTGCTCTTGCCAGCCCTGCTGGACTGAGGAACCTCATCAAAATCATCATCCCAATCCTTCATGTTCAAGCTTGAGAGGAGCTCCGAAAAACACCAACAATGGAGGAGATCTCCCCAAATCAGCCACCAATGGAGAAACTATATGGATGGGGTGGAAGATCGGGGAAGTTGCTTCAGATCCGTGGAGAGAAAGGAGTAGGGAGAGGCTCAAAGTGTGGGGGAGGTGGAGGAGCTCGAGGTGAGGGAGGGGGAGCCATGGAGGAGGGGCACGGGTGGAGGATGAAGAAAACTGTTCGGGATTGCCTCCACGCGCGATATAAGAGACGAAGGCGCGCCGGCCCTGGATCCGGCCTCGGCCGGGCGGGAGGCCGGGCAGGGACCCGTGAGATCCGGCCCTGGCCCCGGCTTAGGCTGGGCAGACGGCCGGGCGACAGCCCGAGAAAACCGGCCCTGGAGCCGGCCAAAACCGGGCGGGAGGCCGGTCGATGACCCAAGGGGTCCGGCCCTGGATCCGGCCTGAGCGCTGAGACGACTCCGAACCTCTTCCATCTTCAGATCTTTGACGAGGTTGAGCTTCCGAGCACTTTGCATCTTCAAGAATACCACTGCTGAAAAATCCGTCTTGAAGAAAATCCATTGAGCAACCTTTGAGTAATCCGGGGAGATGCGAAACATGAAGAAAAACTTCACACATCCAATGGGAAAAAAACTCCAAAAAAGGCAACATTGGATGATTCAAAAGATGATAAACACCGAATATGCATCAAAAACTCACGGAAGAACCAACTCTTCAAAGAGAAGAGGGCGGTGGCCTAGGCCACCATATATGAGTGTGTGGTGTGACACCGCGAAGATATATCTTGGGTTCACGGCCACTACTCATCATTGAAGCTCACAATTCATAGAAACGAATAAGATAAGCAAATGATTTCTTAATGTCAGCATAATGGGGGGAGGGATAGTCCAATGTTTAGGACCACACTCCCCCTATGTCCATGCCTACACCTAAACCAAATACATAGTCAAAACATAGGTGTGTATGCAAGATGGTCAAGTCAAGCTCCTAGAATCCACGATATTTAACTCATGCCTCAAGAAGGTGAATCTTGCTTCATCAAGTGGCTTCGTGAAAATGTCGGCAAGTTGATCTTTGGTTGGAATATACCCAAGCTCAATATCACCACGAGCAATATGATCCCGAATAAAATGATGACGAATCTCAATATGCTTCGTTCTTGAGTGTTGCACCGGATTGTGACCAATCTTGATAGCACTTTCATTGTCACACAAAAGAGACACTTTTTCACAATTGACACCGTATTCCTTTAAAGTTTGCCTCATCCATAACAATTGAGTGCATGCACTAGCGGCCGCCACATACTCGGCTTCGGCAGAGGATAGAGATATACAATTTTGCTTCTTAGAAGACCAACTCACCAAGGACCTACCAAGAAATTGGCATGCCCCGGAAGTTGATTTCCTATCATCCTTGCAACTGGCCCAATCCGAATCCGTGTACCCGGCAAGAGAGAAATTAGTGCCCTTTGGGTACCACAAACCAAACCTTGGGGTATCAACCAAATATCGAAGGATTCTATTGACCGCCACCATGTGGCTTTCTTTAGGAGCAGCTTGATACCTTGCACACACCCCTACACTCAACACAATATCGGGTCTAGATGCACAAAGATAAAGCAAATAACCAATCATAGAGCGATAAAGTTTTTGATCAACATCGATACCGTCGTGGTTAAGTTCAAGATGGCATTTGGTGTCCATGGGAAACCGCTTCCCCTTAGCATTGTGCATATTGAACCTCTTGAGCATGTCTTGGGTATATTTGGTTTGAGAGATGAAAGTCCCTTCATTCAATTGCTTGATCCCAAAACCGAGAAAGAACTTCAATTCAACATCATAGACATCTCGAACCTATCGGTCATAAGCTTTGAAAATTCATCATTGAAAGCTTTGTTAGATGAGCCAAAAATAATATCATCAACATAAAGTTGGCATATGAAAAGCTCCCCTTTGACCCTCTTGGTAAAGAGGGTGGGATCGATTTGCCCCAATTCAAATCCACGGTCTAGCAATAGCTCTCTTAGGTGCTCATACCAAGCACGAGGTGCTTGTTTGAGACCATAGAGCGCCTTATCAAGCTTGTAGACATGGTTAGGGAATTTAGGGTCCTCGAAACCCGGTGGTTGCTTAGAGCATCTCTAGCAGAACCTGCAAAACGCGCAAACCCGCAAAATAACCGCCGGATACGGTTTCAGAACCTTAAAAACGCAAAGAGTAGAACCCTTAAAACGTGCCGACCCGTAAAAGATTTTGAGGGGGCCTATAAATTTCGCCCTCCAAACCTTATTTTCGCTGTTTCCGTTGCCGAATTTAAGGTGGCCCGTATCCCGCGCGAGGCCTTGGCGGGCTGAACATTCAGCACCCACCGACGACCTTCAGCCGCGGAACTCGCCGGGGAACTCGCCGGAATCCGGCGAACTTCTGCCACACCGAGATCACCGGAACCTCTGGGCAGGTGGTGAGGCGGCGGCGAGGGCCGCGGGGAGCAGCTGTGGAGGCGGCCGCGAGGGCCACGGGGAGCTGCGCCGGCGGCGGCCGCGAGGGCGGCAGGAAGCATCGGTGGAGGCGGCCGCGGGGAGCTGCGCCGGCGGCGGCCGCCCAGCGGTGCAAGCGGCCATGAGGGTGGAGGCGGCCGCGAGGGCCGCGGGGAGCTGCGCCGGTGGCGGCCGCGAGGACGGCAGGGAGCAGCGGTGGAGGCGGCCGCGGGGGCCATGGGGAGCTGCGCCGGCGGTGGCCGCTAGGGCGGTGAGGAGCAGCGGTGGAGGCGGCCGTGCAGGCGGCGGCGGCGGCCGCGAGGGCCGCGGGGAGCAGCGGTGCCGGCGGCCGAGCTGCTGTCGGGCGAGCAGGCTCTGCTACAAGCCTCATCTCGTTTCAGTACACGATGGAGAAGATAAGGTTGCTACTTTTAAAAAAAAGATAAGGAATATTCCTAGAATATTCCTTTTTACAGTTTGTGTATACGGTTTCTGTTCTGCGCGGCGTCGTTTTGAGCCAAAAAACACGCGTTGCGCGACCCTCAAAACTGTTTTGCGGTTCCGCATTTTGCAGGCTCTGCTAGAGATGCTCTTAACATATACCAACTCCTTTAAAGGACCATTAAGAAAAGCACTTTTCACATCCATTTGTTGCAATTTAAAGTTATGATGTGATGCATATGCAAGAAGGATACGGATGGACTCAAGGCGAGCCACGGGTGCATAAGTCTCTCCAAAATCAATGCCTTCAACTTGAGAGTACCCTTGTGCAACCAATCTTGCCTTGTTCCTCACAACCATTCCATGCTCATCTTGCTTGTTCTTGAATATCCACTTTGTGCCTATAACATTGCGGCAATCTTTTGGCTTCTCAACTAGATTCCACACTTTGTTGCGCTTGAAGTTATTGAATTCATCATGCATAGCTTCTAACCAATCTGGATCTTCAAGAGCTTCAAACACTTTCTTTGGTTCCACCATGGAAATATGAGCTTGATGTTCACTAAAGCTTGCCAATTGCCTTCTTGTGGTAACACCTCTCTTGTGGTCACCAAGGATGTTTTCTAGACGGTGACTCTTTATTTTAAAGTCTTTTGCAACTCTTGCTTTACGACGGGCTTCGATATCTCTATTGCATCTTGGAGGTATCTCTTGATCATTTGAGTCTCCGTCTTGACCGGAATGTTGACCTTGATCATCTTGAAGCACATCATCAACAATGGAAGGAGAGGGTTAATCTTGGTCACGACCTTGGCTAGCATCAACAATAGGAGAACTTGGTTCTTGCATAGCAACTTGGTCAACATGAGGAGGGTCTTGAACTTGTTCTTGGGGTGGTGCATCATTTGCTTCCATGATAGGCGCCGTTTCAACTTGTGATGAAGAGGCCTCCACTTGAATGGAGCTTGGACTTGCTTGAGGAGACTCGTAATGAATCTCAACGGGACGATGGAAACCAATGCCCATTCTTCTTATATCATCTTGAGGCTCTTCATTATCTACATCACAAACATGAAATTGCGCCACTTGGGAGCCGTCATTCTCATCGAACCTCACATCACAAGATTCTATGACTTTCCCAACGGTTTTGTCATAGACTCTATAGGTGTGAGATTCGGCACCATACCCAACAAAAACACCCTCTAAAGCTTTAGATTCAAATTTAGATAAACGAACACTTTTGTTCTTATAGAAACACTTACAACCAAATACACGGTAGGAGACATTGGGCTTGTTGCCGGTGAGCATCTCATAAGATGTAAGCTTTTTGCCCACGCGAAAGAATAGCCGGTTTGATGAATGACATGCCGTGGAGATAGCTTCGGCCCATAAGAAAAGTGGAGACTTAAACTCCGCCAACATAGACCTTGCCATATCCATGAGAGTCCGGTTCTTCCTTTCGGCTACACCATTTTGTTGAGGGGTATATGCAGCGGAATATTGATGACGAATATCCCCTCTTCACTAAGAAACACATTTAAGGTGTAGTTCTTGAACTCTGAGCCATTATCACTCATAATGACCAATATAGGGACATTGTGTTGGCGTTGAACTTCATTGGAAAAGTCGATGACGGCTTGTTGGGTCTCATCCTTCATCTTGAAGAAATAAACCCAAGTAAATCTTGAATAGTCATCAACAATCACCAAACAATATTTCTTCCCACCAAGAGTTGGTTGAGGCACGGCACCAAAGAGATCAACATGAAGAAGTTCCAATATCCTCTTTGATGAAATGATGGTCTTGCTTGGATGGGGAGAATCATGCATCTTTCCTTCAACACAAGCCCTACAAAGACGATCTCTAGAAAAAGAAACATTGTCTTTTAGTCCAAGAATGTGGCCACCCTTGTGAAGACTTTGCAAAGTTCTCATGTTGACATGGGACAAGCGGCGATGCCACAACCATCCCACGTCGGCCTTTCCTAATAGGCATATTGCTTGAGTGTTGGTAGACCCCGAAAAGTCCACCACGAACAACTCATTTTCAACATACCCAACGAACATGACCTTTAGAGTCTTGCTCCTCAAGAGTACCACCATATCAATAGTAAAATGGACATCAAAATTCATCTTATTAAGTGCACGAACGGATATAAGATTGTAACCGAGGGACTCGACAAGCATGACATTTACAAGGGTGATATCCTTTGCAACTACCACCTTGCCAAGACCCTTTACCTCCGCTTTTTATTTATCACCATAGGAGACGGATGCTTGATTTATATTTGGTCCCAACTCCGTCATGATCTCCTTGCTTCCGGTCATATGACTAGTGCATCCACTATCAACCACCCATTTAGACCCACCGGAAGCATAGTCCTACAAGAAATCATTGCTTGGTTTTAGGTACCCATTTCTCAATGGGTCCTATTTTGTTAGCAACAAGGGTCTTAGGAACCCAAATAGAGTAAGCAATGTAACCATCATAAGGACCAACATATTTTGCATAAACATCTCCATAATAATCAACATAAAGAATGTAGTTGGGATTGTTATGCCCCGCAAAGTCACTACGAGTGGTCTTGCCCCTAGTGGCATTACCACCCGCAATGGAAGTTTTGTCTTGTGCGGGCTTGGCATTGGTGTTGCTCTTCTTCTTCTTTTCCTTGGCCACATAACCAAGGCCCTCTTTCCCTTTGTGTGGCTTTTGCTCAAATTTTTGAGCAACAACCTTTTCTTTACCTTTAGGAATAGAGGTCTTGGCACTAGTGGCCTTGGCAAGCTCAACCTTCAACCTAGCATTTTTCTCAATAACATTTGCATGATCACAAGAGGGAGTAGTGGTGCTAGGTGAGTTAGATTTAGAAAGTTGAGTTTGAAGTTGCTCATGAGACTTGACTAGAAGAGAGTGGGTACTTTCCAAGGCCTTGTGAGCCTTGTTAAGTTTCTCCACATCCTCAAGGAGCCTAGCATTAGCAACCACAAACTCGGCTTTCTCCTTTTTAATCACTTTATATTTAACAAATACATGGTCTCTATGTTTAATGATTTTAGCAATTATTTCATCATTTTTATCATCAAGAGACTCAATTCATTCCTCAAGCGAAGTTCTATATTCACTCTCTTCTTGAAGAGAGGCATTCAAGGATGCAATGGTGAGAGCATCCTCTCTCTCAATCTTTCCCTTGTCATCAAGGATTTCTTCGGCCGCATCAAGTTGTCTCAAGAGAGACTCAACATATGCCTTAGTTTTACCTTGCAAGTTAGCCACAATAGTATCGGAAGCAACAAGTTCTTTCTTAATCACAAGAGAGACTCAACATATGCCTTAGTTTTACCTTGCAAGTTAGCCACAATAGTATCGGAAGCAACAAGTTCTTTCTTAATCACAAGACTAGTTTTATCATCTATTTCATGCATAGTCTTGGGAGTAGAAGATGATACCTCGGTGACGTGAGCCATGAGGCAACGAGCGGTGTTAATGGAGAGGTTCTCATTGGGGGATTCGAAGAGAGAAGGAGGTGGAGTTGATATAATGGCCAAAGCGGCCACCTCACGAGTGGGTTCTTCTTCTTCTTCGGAATCCTCGGAAGGATACTCTTCTTGAGTCATCAACACAATTCTTGGTGCTTTCTTGAAGAATGGCTTCCTCTTGAAAAAAGGCTTCTTTTGTATCATGTTTGATTGGCCCTTGAGGACAAGTCTTCCACCGTTTTGCTCTCTATTCTCATATGGACAATCTTTGATGAAGTGATGCTTGTTATGACAATTGTAGCAAGTCTTTATCCTTTTAGCAAACTCTTTCTTCCCGCTTGGATTGTTTGCATGATCAATTTGAACCTTTGCCTTGGCCGGGTCACGCCAAAAAGTCCTTATTCCAAGAGCTATGTGACCATGGAGGGCTTGTTCAAGATCATCGGGAGGAAGGTTGTTCGGACATGCTTCAACTTCATCATGTTCATCAAGTTGTCTCAAGAGAGACTCAACATATGCCTTAGTTTTACCTTGCAAGTTAGCCACAATAGTATCGGAAGCAACAAGTTCTTTCTTAATCACAAGAGAGACTCAACATATGCCTTAGTTTTACCTTGCAAGTTAGCCACAATAGTATCGGAAGCAACAAGTTCTTTCTTAATCACAAGACTAGTTTTATCATCTATTTCATGCATAGTCTTGGGAGTAGAAGATGATACCTCGGTGACGTGAGCCATGAGGCAACGAGCGGTGTTAATGGAGAGGTTCTCATTGGGGGATTCGAAGAGAGAAGGAGGTGGAGTTGATATAATGGCCAAAGCGGCCACCTCACGAGTGGGTTCTTCTTCTTCTTCGGAATCCTCGGAAGGATACTCTTTTTGAGTCATCAACACAATTCTTGGTGCTTTCTTGAAGAATGGCTTCCTCTTGAAAAAAGGCTTCTTTTGTATCATGTTTGATTGGCCCTTGAGGACAAGTCTTCCACCGTTTTGCTCTCTATTCTCATATGGACAATCTTTGATGAAGTGATGCTTGTTATGACAATTGTAGCAAGTCTTTATCCTATTAGCAAACTCTTTCTTCCCGCTTGGATTGTTTGCATGATCAATTTGAACCTTTGCCTTGGCCGGGTCACGCCAAAAAGTCCTTATTCCAAGAGCTATGTGACCATGGAGGGCTTGTTCAAGATCATCGGGAGGAAGGTTGTTCGGACATGCTTCAACTTCATCATGTTCATCAAGGCACACAACCTTGGCCTTCAAAGCAAGAGAGGGACCTTGCTTCATTCCCATGGCCCTAGCACGGTTGTCTAGAGCATTCTTGGTGGCAACCTTGGAGGCTTGCATCTCTTGCATAACTTCATTGGATGTCATCTCAAGGTAATTGAATTTTCCTTGAAGGGCCTTCAAGTCAATGGGCTCGAAGGGCATGAGTGCATTCACATACTTCCTCTTGATCCAAGCATCATCCGCATAGGTTGCCCCAACATTGAAAAAGGCTTGGGCAAGAGTCCTGAGTCTTGCATACATCTCTTCATGAGTTTCACTATCAAGCATGTAGAAGCCTTCGGCTTCATTGTTCAAAGCATCAAATCTATTCCTCTTCATGCTCTCATTCCCAAGGAACACCGTGGAAAGGCAATCCCAAGCTTCTTTGGCGGTGGTGAGATTTTGAATGTGATGAAGACCACTTTCTCCAACGGCAAGTTCAATCATGTGAAAAGCGGAGGCATTGAGTTGCGCATTCGCCACTTCTCTTCTTGTCAACTTGTTAGGATTCACGGCCTTGTATCCCACTTGAATGATCCTCCAAAGCTCGATAGAGGAACTGTTGATATGAGATTTCATTAAGTGTTGCCAAGTAGCAAAAGCCAATGCATTAAGCTTAGGAGGTGGACCTAAAGGGTTTATGCGGGTATGATGGATAGGTGGGTCGGGAGAGTACACAAGGGAACCGCATGGTACTCCGGCTTCCCACCTTCGGGTTTGGTGGTAGATGTGGAAGATTTCTTAGGGTCGGTTTCTTCATCTTCAACCCCATTCTTTTTCTCTTTTTCCTCCTCGGTATCACCGTCATGGGAGGTAGCGGAGTCCTCTAGTGGGGTGGTCTCCTTAGGAACCTTGCCACTTGCGAGTTGCTTGATCAAGTCACGCATCTCGGCAAATTGGGTATCCATGGACGATTTCAAAGATGTCTCCATCAATTTGAGATGGCCATGGATGCCGTAGTGGCTTGGTCCTCCACGGGACCTCCCTCACTTTGTGTCATACTTCTCTTAGGCGGTTAAGCCCAACAAGAGAGCCGAGACTCTGATACCAATTGAAAAGATCATATGACACCTAGAGGGGGGGTGAATAGGTGCTACTCCAATTTTAATACTTTTTCAAATTAGGCTTGACACAAAAAGGTAAATTCTCTAGATATGCAACTACGGTGAATTTACCTATATGACAAGCTAGCAACTAAACAAGATACACGAAGTAAGGACTATAAACAAGGATAGAAGTAACCGAAGTGAAAGCACGCGGAGACAAGGATGTAATCCCGAGTTCCTCCTTTCTAGGGAGTATGTCTCGTTGGAGAGGTGTGAGCTACCACGAAGGTCAAAACTCAACCGCCACAAAGGCGTCACCTTATTCTCCGATGAACCTCACCACAAAGGTTTGGTTCACCTTCCACTATCGGAATCCTTCAAGGCGGAATCCGGAGCCCTTACAACAACGATCCGGGGCACAACCCACAAGAGGATTGGGGGCTCCCGAACAGCTACAAATCTGTCACAAAGACAACAAGTGAGTACAATAATGAGCTAGGTTTTCCCAAAGGAAATCCTAGCAAAGGGTCCCTCAAGTGAATGAGGGGGAAATTAAGAACGGCTTGGTGAAGATGTAGATCCGGGGCTTCTCCTTCAATCCTCCAGTATCAACGAGTTTGGGTGGAGGGATTGGGAGATCTATCAAATCTTGAGCTTGCAATTAATGGTGTTCTTCAATGTGGTCAAGCTGCTTGTCCCAAGGTAGGTGAAGGGGTATTTATAGTCCCCTTCAATAAGTGACCGTTGAAGGGGTAAGTCGACGCTGCGCAGAGGAGAGCCGGCCGTGGGGCCGGCCTAAACCGGCTGGAGGGCCGGACCACCACCCGAGCCAACCGGCCTCTAGGCCGGCCTAAACCGGCTAGGGGGCCGTCCTGGTCGCTGGAGAAAACCCGCCGAGCACACGAGCCAAACCGGCCTTGGTGCCGGCCTAAACCGGCCGGGGGCCGGCCGGGCACCCGAGCGGTCCGGTCTTGGGGCCGGCTTAGACTGGCTGGGGGGCCGGCTGGGCACCCGAGCCAACCGGCCTTGAGCCCGGTTTTGGCCGGCTGGGAGACCGGTCGCCTCCCTGCGCTTCTTCTCCCTTCACGTTAGACTTTCCGACAATCCACTTTTCTTCCCTTTTTGCATAGAGAGAGATCCACTAGTATCTTTTGATATAGATGGTCATATTTCCTGTAGACACTTAGCGGTGTGTTAAATACTTCCAAGTGTTGTGATCAAACATTAAAACAAGATTAACGGACTATGTCCTTTCAACACTTCAGCCGGTTGTTGCCCAATCCACCACGGAGGCTGAATACATGGCTATTGCAGAAGCAGTTAAAGAAACTGTTTGGTTGAAAGGTTTGTTAGCTGAGCTTTGTGGAGATGATACTTGCATTAACCTGCTTTGTGATAGTCAGAGTGCTATTTACCTTACTAAGGATCAGATGTTTCATGAGAGAACAAAGCACATTGACGTTAAATACCATTATGTGCGTGATATTGTTGCACAAGGTAAGCTGAAGGTATGCAAGATAACCACTCATGATAATCCTGCTGATATGAAGACAAAGCCAGTTCATGTTGCTAAGTTTGACCTATGCTCAGGCTTAGTTGGTATCACTGTCTAGCCCAAGAGGCTATTTGGCGCCGAAAGTGTTTTCTTTGTTGTTTCAGGGTGAAGGTTCTCGTTCATGCTACAAGATGGAATTTGTCTCAAGGTGGAGTGGTGTTTTATGGTGATCCAAATTCATATGAAGATAGGGGCTAACTTCGAAGCGGAGCGGAGGCCCGTCGCCGGAGGCTTGGGCCGTATGCTTACTATTCGCCGGTACGGTATGAATCTTTTCCGAGTTGGACTGCAGCCGACTTAGGGTTTTGCCTCCATATAAATACATCATGTAAGCCGCCGGTTGGGATAAGTCGCATGTTGTAAATTCCCGGCGTTTGTAACCTCACCCGATATAGTGAAGTATTGCTGGCTGGCGCCCGTGGTTTTTTCTCCTCCATTGTTGGAGGGGTTTTTCACGTTAAATCTCATGTCCCCGTTGGTTTGATCTTCTGCTTTTCATCGTTTCTTTGCCTATCGTTTATAACAGGTCGGTTGATTTAATCCCGTTTGATACACGCAGCAATTGTCGCGTTCAAACTCCGAACCGAATCCGAGTTGTAGTGTTCCACTTGCGAATAAATACCGCCCGAAAGAGAAAGGGCCCAGCGTTCTAGACGACTCTACATCAAAAGACTTCATCGCGCTCCCATTGTGTATGGGGCATGCCAGGGCCCAAGGGTCATGGAGATCCCAACGGAGCTGCTGCAGGAAATCCTTCTCAAGCTACCGATCAAGGACGTCGCCCGCTCCTGCTGCGTCTCCAGGCTGTGGTGCAGCATCGTCAGGGACCCTATCTTCCGCGGGCTCCACACCAAGGGTAACCATGTCGCCATGCCCGTGGAGGCTTTGGTCGTCTCGGCAGGACACCACGAGCAGAGCGATTACACAGAAGCCAGCGTCTTCCATGTTTCTTCTTCGGCCAAGCCGATGTGTCGCGTCACCAACCCCAGGGATTACCGCCTCACCACCGACGGCGAGGCACCGGTGGTCATCTGCAACCCTGTCAACGGTGAGAAGCTCGAGCTCCCCAAGGCGCCTCTGCTCGAGACCCCGGATCAGTTATGGCAACGACATCATTTCGCCTTAGGATTCAGCCCCTCGACCAACGAGTGCAAGCTGTTCCGCCTCTCCTACTCAACGATGGCTAACGAGGACATTTACCTGCACACGTACACGCTCGGCGACGACAATGCCGGGTGGCGCTAGCACCCACACATCCTCCAGCACTGCCCGGTGAACGACCTGGCTCCGGTGCTCATCGATGGCAAGCTGTGCATGGTGACCACCAAGCGCAACCGACGCTCTAGAATACTGGTGATGGACGTGGCGAGCGAGACGTATCGCACGTACCGACTCCCGGATTACAGGGAGGGTCTCGGCCCGGTGACCGTGCGGGTGAACGCCTTTGAGCTGCATGGGCAGCTATCCATTGCCGTGAACATCCTCGACTCGAAGCAGCCCCAACTCCAGGTCTGCCTCTTTCCGCCATGGGACAAGCTTCAGAGCACCAAGGAAGACAACAACCTGTACTAGGATCGGCGCTACAGCTTCTACCTAGATGCCGCCAGCTCCACGGAGTCTGACTTGTTCCGTGGTCGTCGTTGCAGCGACCACCTGCAAAGGGCTGCTTGGCTCGACGGCGACGAGGTGTTATGCTACAGGCTGGGCGACGACCTGTACAAGTATGACACGAGAAGGTACATGTCGGTCTCCAACTTTGGCTTTCTGCCCTGGAACCAAAAGCTGCAGCTCTGGGGGGGGCTCCCGAAGAATTCAACTTCTACGGGGGTTACCGTCCTACCCTACTCTCGCCTCTTGTATTTGCATTGGTGGCGCCTCCGTCCCAATTCGAAGAGTGGGATGAACAGGAACCCGAGAACACAAAAATAATATGTGTACCCGAGTGTCATGAATCAAAACGGCATCGCTCTCCCGTTGATCTCACGGATGGGCGACATACCAAGAAGATTTGCTGCAGCATCATTGATCGGCCTTGTAGGTGCTACCTAACAAGATTATATAAGTTGTAGTAGCGAATTTGTTACAACTATTGTAGTAGCGAAATTGGTTACAACTGTTTAGGGACAGTTGCTTGCCAAAAAAGAGTGTAAATTGTTTAGAGGCAAAGATGCTCCTTTCCTATCCCTGATTTCCCTCACTCCCGCCGCCATTCTACCAGTTTCTTTCCTATCCCAATATTCACGGAGCATCTCCAACAGTTGATGTAATAGTTGGTGACCTAAAAATTAAAATGGTTTTAGGAGGGAGAGAGAAGGTTTTTGGGCAGAAGAAAAGTTATTGTTGCAACCGATGCTCTAAACTAAAATGAGTGCCCCAAAATTTGGAAAGCAATTAAAACATGAGATCCATAGGTGGGGAGGAAGGGAGCCGCCGGTGCTAATCCACGTCGGTTGGCAGCAGCGACCATCTCGAGCGGTAACAGGACGAGGAATGACCAGAATGATTGGATTCATTCTAGCAACAGCGCCCCAAAATTCGGTGGCGCCATAGGGTTGCAATGGACATGAAGGTGGTCGCGGGGTTGGCTTGGGAGCAACCGACGGAGTCACGCTATTTTTTTAAATAATACATTTTTAAATTAAATTTGATAAATAATACGTGTTTTTAAACATTATCAAAAATAATACACCCTTTCCCTGTCGTCTACGCCATGGACGAGCAGGACATATCGTCCGCGCCACAGACGAGCAGGCCGTGGCCCACCTGTGCATGTGCGTAGCCGATAAGCCTGGAATGCATGCATGGATTCACGCGATGGCAGCTAGCACGCGATGGCAAGTGCCATCGATCGATGCATGCACGGCCGCTTGTACGCACGCACGGCCGACCAGCGAGACGCATGGACGCACGGCCGCCGGTGAGCCGGCGAGGCGCATGGCGCCGGCCGACTAGGCGCACGCACGGCTGCCGGCGAGGCGCACACACGGTCGTAGCTACTGATCGATCGATAGATGGCAGTCTCTCATGCGTGCAAGCTCTGATCGACCGGCTAATCGTCCACGACGCAGACGATAGGTGCCTGTCATCCACGGCGCAAACGAGGCTGTATTATTTTTCAAAAACTTTCAAAACACGTATTATTTGTCGAATTTAATTAAAAAAATGTATTATTTTAAAAAAAATAGCCATAGTTACAGCAGCAAGAAGTGAAGTTTCCCCGTGAAGTAAAGTTTCCCTGTGCCTGTTGGATTCCCACCATAGCTTTCTTTTGGTTACAGGGCAGCCACTAGAGGTGGCCAACGTGCACTAAGGTGGGCATCATCCATAGGCTAAAGAAGCAACCAGGTGCTTAGGAGCAAGCAAGCGCGGTAAAGCCCTTACCGCACGACGGAGCTGACAGGGCGCTTCGTTCAGTGACAGGATGGGACCTCAGAAAGCCTTGGGGGTTCAACACAGATATTTCCAGAGCTCTGGTCGAGTCTGAGAAACCAGAGAGAAGCACTGATCCAAAGTATTAAGCCTAGAGTCTAGACAAAACAGGCGTAAATTTCTCACACAGTGCATGTCAATCGAACAAAATTTAGAGGATTCTGGCTTCAGTAATAACACAAGTTTCAGACACAAACATGAGCTGTGTAGCACATGGATACGATTCAATAACCTAGACCTTGAAGCCTCTGCTGTTCCTCCTTCCTCTTGCCTTCTCAAACTTCCTTCCCTTGGAGCGGACGTAAGGCTTGGTGTGGCTGTGCGGTACACCAGGAGCCTTGCCGAAGTGCCTCACCGCCTCACGGGCATTTTTAGGGCCCCTCAGGAGAACCTGGTACAGAAATTTAAATTGTGAAGATTTGCTGGTGTACAGTGGACAACTTTGTTCTGGGCCGGTACAAGAGAAGTTTTCAAACAACAAGATTGAAACATTAGCTCCAAAACCCCAAAAGAATGTGAACCGGAAATAGACCCAAGTAAAGACAGATGTCCTTTCCAATATCCTAATTTTAGACTTTGCAAGCATCAATAGCTGTGAATTAGATACTTTTGTATGGTACAATAACGCTACTCAGCTAGTGGCATCACACAATAAGCAGAGTATATGTCCACAAATTGCACTAACATAGCTTAAAATGCACCATACGCAATTTTCCGAATAACTGCCCCTAGCTCAGCTAGTGGTCTGTGTCAAGCAATGGATACATTAACATCTCATCTCTTGTCCCATGGAATTTCCAATATTTCAAAATCACCACTAAATAAAGCAAAAACATTTGTGCAACAAAATCAAAGTGCACTAGTTGCATTGAGCAATAAGCAGAATATTGGTCCACATTGCATTCAGTGTGGAACATACGATTATGCATCATATGCTATTCTTCGAACAAAACAATTAATAGTCAACAAACTAACTCAACAAAATAAAAAGGAGAGACCAGAAGAGGAGAAAAAACCATGCTATCCGGACAGCAGGAAAAATGTAGCTGTTGGACTGAATGAAACCAGCAGGAGCAACCTACCACTATAAACTGAGATGATAGAGCGAAATTTTGGTTAGAATATTTGGCACCAAAGCAACAATAGTACCGCAATGGGCTGGTAAGACAACCATATAAATTTATGCACCAGCTAAACTTCCTTGGTCATGAGGTTCCCAAGAAAAATATAACTAATGCAAGTGTACACTCAAAATCATTAATGATCCAAGAAAGATGTGCGGGTACAAAGCTCAGATCTATCTCAGCTTTCTCAGTCATGAATTCTCAGAAGCAGAACTGGCATGTAAGCTGAAGGTTTGAATCATCACTGCCATGCCAAACCAGAGCACACTGCACAAGTTTGTCAAGAAGAGAAATCTAGAAGGATAAAACAAAGAATAGTGGCTGTATGGCTCATATTAAGAAATTCAACCATTATTTCCCTTGTGCTTCACGGTTTACCAGAAGCGCGGGTAAGATCTAATCACTGCCATCAAACCAATTCAATTTTTGTATGTAAGGACAAGAGATGAGATGTGACTGTATCCATTACTTTGACACAGACCACTCAATCACAGCAAGTGTCATGACCTGCAACACTGAATGGTATAGTGGATCTAGCACAGGCATTGGGGATTCCATCTTCATAGGATTGTAATCCAACAAGCCCAGGGTTAGCACCATGCAGACACCAATATGAACAGGAAACTACTAACAAAGTAAAGGGATGATTACTTGACGCATCGATCTATCCACTACTTGCGGAGACCGTCGCACTGTAGCACAATAGGGATACAGGTAGTTCTGCCTTAGCAGAATCAAGAGAAGACGAATCAAATGTAAAAACTAGTGCTGAAGATGTTTTTTATTCTGGGATGCCTGAGCTCAGTTAAATAGTTTAAATTTCAAATGTATTGATGATGCAGACAGGATCAGAAATACTGTACAGTCATACAAGTGGTAACAACAAAAGCCTCTAGTAACAAATGCAGCAAATACAGAACCTACCACACGACAAGAATACAGTGAATTCTTTCCTATGGTTCACCAGATTGGCACTATTAACCATCCATAACACTGAACTTCAATAGTAATGTTCATGCAAACACCAACTGAGTGACTAACAAGAATGAGAACACAAAGTGAGCAGCAGAAATTACCGTGTTCTGCCCAAGAGGAGCACGCAGCGCCAGCTGGTCAAAGGTGAGGCACTCTCCACCAGCATTCACAATGCGGGCCCTGGCGGTCTCAGTGAACCTGAGCGCGGCCACCTTGATCGCCGGCACCTCGTAGACTCTCTTGTCGTCGGTTATGGTGCCGACGACCACAGCGATCTGGTTATCCTGCGACCCAGGATTGCAAAGACGAAGAGGGTTATACAGAAGAAGTAAGGAAACTACCCAGAGCACGCATCGATATACACCAAACCAAACGAACAAGGAGGAAACAAATTACCTTGCCCTCCATGAACCTGACGAGGCGGCGCATCGAGAGCGGTGGGCGGTTGGTCTTGCTCATGAAGAGCCGCTTCAGGATCACGGCATTGAAGTGGCTCTTGGTCCTCCGCACCAGGAAGCGGTAGAGCTGCGCTCACAGATCGGGACACGACACGCCGCTCAGAAATCACGAAATTCAGGCAGGAAATGGGAAAGGGGATAGAGAAGGACGCCGGAGTTACCTTCACGAGGAGCTTGAGGTAGACATCGTCCGACGTCGGCGCGGTGCGCTTGGTCCTCTTGTTCCGTCCGCCGGCCTCGAGGTCGATACCCTGCCAGGAGAGGAGGTGAGATGGTTGAGCTCGGGTCCACGGTTACAGAGACGAGCGTCCGAAGGGCCAAGAGATACGTACCATGGCGGCGCGCGGCGGTGACGCAGCTGGTGCGGCGGCGGCGGATGAGGAGGAGGGGGTGGGTTCTAGGGTTTCGCGGGCCGGACGAGAGAGTGAGGCTTATATAGGCTTGGCGGTGATGCGGTCGAGTCGAGTCGACCTGAATGGTTTGTGCCCACCCGGTCGGTTGTGTTGGGTCTGGTTCCGTGGGTTTTTTTTTTTCGAAATCTGGTCGGTGGCTTGGATCAGACTAGTTTAGAGGGCACGTGTAATGCACATCTTCTATCTATACTACTATTAAAAGAGCAAACATGTTGGGATACTTTAAATCTTGTCCGTTCAATTTTCTATCAACGATCTAGATTATCCCGATGTCGAGCAGCAAACACTTTACATCTTGTCCGTTCAATTTTCAATCAACGATCCAGATTGTCCGAAAGGTAAAATCCTATGTTTTCCTACTTCGTTGGTCCGATCCTGGTTCGTTTCGTCTGCTCATCGCCTTCCTTGTTTCTGTCGTTGGTAGAGTTCTCAAAGGAAAAGAGTCCTGAGTAATTTTGCCTCCCATATCTATAGCTGTTTATGAGTTTTGCCTTCCTCGGAAATAGACTCCTGGTCATTGTGCAGGTACGGTTTCTTCGTCGAGGCTCCGATCAAGACGAATCGTCTTGAATAGACGAAGTTCGTGGCAGCGTACATGCTAGCCAACCTGACGACGACAGCTGCTTGACCGCGTCTCCGTCTGGCCGTCGCTGGCCATGGAGAAGACGACAAAAGCCACGGGTAGCAGTAAGCTTGCGCCGGTGCCAGCGGCGGAAGCCAGGCGCAAGGACGCCGGGCGTAAGGAGGCCGACCGCGTCGAGGTGCTCCCCGGGCAGCCGCCCGACGTAGACTTCGCGCAGTACGCCGGGTACGTGACGGTGGACACAGCGGCCGGGCGCGCCCTGTTCTACTAGCGGCGACGGCAACGGGTCGTCGTTCAAGGCCAAGCCCCCTCCTCCTCTGGCTCAACAGAGGGCCCAGGTGCTCGTCGCTGGGTACGGTGATGGGGCGACAAGAGATGCAGAGCTCAAACACTACAGATAATAAAATCAAAACCGAGCAGCAGCGCACCTCACAATATCTCAATCTAGAGCGCCACCAGGATCTGCACCAGGTGGCCGGACAGAGACACCAGCTCCACCGGCGGGGTTGCCGTCCATAACTTTTTTTTAGAGGAAAAGGGATTGCCGTCCCTGATCTCCCCCAAGCCGTCACTTTTGAAGTGACACAGGCCACACGCCCACACCACTACCTCTTTCCCAAGGAAATCTCCCATCTGGTACGTTCCTTCAAACACACAACTCTCGCCCTTGGAGTTTTTCTTCCAAGTGCCCTAGGTTGGCTTACGTTGTGTTAATTGGCAGAGAAGAAAATGAACGGAGACCCAAATCAACCACTTAAAATCATCGAGCAACTCTGCTGAACCTCATGAGTTCGAGTCCCGCGACTGCTGCTTAGATTAGATTTTTGCAATGAGGCGATTTTTGGGCATCCCCCGTCGATCCACCGCGTCTGCGCCGCTGAGGCGTGGGATTCCCCTCCTCCGCCGGCCGCTTCGGCGGCGGGAGGGTGGGGATCCCCGTCTCCGGCCTGTACATATGGTAGGGTAGGGTGGGGCTCTCGCCGGCGGCTTCTCGGAGGAGGTGGAGCTGGCGGCGGTGGTTTGGTGTCGGCGGGGCCTTCTCTGGCGGTGGTGCTCCTCGGAGCTCGTCGTCGCCGCGCTAGACTTGCAGACGCTCGAGGCCCGGTGTGGTGCTCGTGCGCGTCTGGCTTCCGTCGGATCCGTGGCGGCGGATCTGGCGGTTGGAACGCAGGCCCAGGGTTTGGCGGCTCTGGCCAGCGTCGGAGATGAAGATGGCCGCGGCAAGGTGGAGGTGCTGGTGTGGAGGGCGCTCGCCGTTTTCGTTCAACGGGATAGGTTTCCGTCGCTGCGCGACGGACAGATCTTGCGGCGACTTTCAAGGAAGAGGTGCTCTCGGGCTGTGGAGTGAAGGAGGACAGTGCTCTTCGTCGCCGGCGCTGGAGGTGTCGCCGATCTGTGCTGGTTCTGCATCCCCTGCGTATGGGTTCTGTTTGTTGTATTTTCTATGTACTTTGTACGTAGATCTTTGTTGAATATACGTGGGCTTTCAAAAAAAAAATTTTTTGCAATGGAGTGCTTTTTTTTGACGTTAATGGAGTGCTTGTTTGCCGTCAATGATTGCCAAGCAGGCAAGCAGAGTTCAGATACTATTCTGATTCATCTCAGTGTCTGTAAGGTGATTAATATTATCTAGCATCGCTGTAAAATATTCCAACTGCATATCAATGCTAGAAAATAGAGAGTCCAGATTTCCATGCGTATCAACGTTGGTCTGTTGTTTTAATCTTCCCATAATCATGTGTATGCCTCTTTTACCACTCGAAACTCTTTTAAGATATCTGAATGTAAGATAAAATCTAGAAGCTTTTTTAAGGGCAAGTTAGCTTTGATCCAGGGTTCTTTCCCAATCAACAATAGTGGCGCCATATTCTTCGAAAGACAGCTTTGTATCTCGCTGGAATAGTTGTAGCGTTGATTAGGGATCAGCGCTGGTGCAATGATTTCTCACCAAATATTTTTGTTCGCCCACAGCTAGCCTCATAAACAAGAGCAACACACTGTCGCAACCTGAGTTAACGTTAAGTGCCGCTGAAGCTGGCCGTGCTAGGCATGCGGGCTGGAGATTTGTTTTCTTTTACTTCTTTGTATACGTGTGTAAGAAGTAATGATGCAGATGATAATGGCCGAGGCGGTGCCGCCAGAAACAAGGTCGTCTGAAAGATATGTGTGTGACATTGAGGATATGACATAACTTGTGTCGAGAAGACACCGAAAGAGCACGTCTTTATCGTTGCGCACCTGTTTCTTAAGCTTATGTCTGAGATTTGTGTGCTCCATGATACTTATATATGCATGATTCTTTTTTGCAATATAATATGTAAAAAGAAAAATTCACATGGATATGGTAGTATTTTTCTGCTTATAAATTGTCCTCTTTAATTATGAAAACGTGCGTTGCACGTACATTCCAACTAGTCTCCACAAAATGCAACAGCATATAAGTGTATGAGCAATGTTGTCTTGAACCAATTTCATGTGATTTACAAAAGCATTTTGAAACAAGCCAAAAAAAATGATATATTTGTTGCAGAGTTCATTTAACAGAAGAGTGAAAACAAACTTCTTTGATTACTTCGGACAAATCAGTCTGACTTCTTTATAGTCAAGTCCACGTGTGTTTAATTGTAAGTTATTTTTCAAAAAATACAAATTCCAGTCAACTAATGCACCGATAAATCTTATCACAAACACAGTTGCTTCCTGCAACAATAGACCAAAAACAACTTAATCTGAGCAGTACAATCAAGTTCAAGACAATGTAGTCTGCATGGAAAAATCCATTTGCTATTGTTTTCGTCGCATGAAAAGTCCCCATCTTTAGGATTCATACATAACCACATTCCGCACTTGCTTTCCCTCCCCAAGTGCGCACGACACCTGCCATCTTGAGGTTTTTCAACATTCTTCTGCACAGGGGGCAAATAGATCATCATTGTATTAATGTAATAGACAACAGACACCGGTCGGTAAAGAGAACATGTCCATGGACGAATACACAAAGCCTGAAATGTAATACTCGTGTTCTTTTATGCTACATATGGAATGTGATTAAAATTATTCAGTGCTCAAATGTTCCATTGTGAAATCCGATATGTTATTTATGTTCTCTTTACAAAACCAAGTCTTTAATGCCAAATGCGACAAAGAAATCACAAATAAAAGGATTGTGTAGCAAGGAGTGATATCTTATCTCTTCAGTTCATGATGCTGGCGCCTGCAGAAGAAACAATTGATAAAGAATGTTTTCACTTACATGTAAGCGTATAGTAAGAAAGAATCTTGATAAATAGTTGTCTTTATTGACGAACATATATACATGTCTTGTTCACATGCAGTATGGTCTCTTAATAACAGACTGAACTTTGAGGAAAGATGAATGTAAGTATAGGTGTGCATAGTAGAGTCTGGAAATATATACACATGTTGTTCATATCCTCTATGGTTTCGTAATGCAGGAACAGAAATACAGAGACCTCCTTGCTTGTTTTGTCAATGGATCTTTCTTGCCAACCAAGGAAAGGAATATTATTGGATCAACGGCAAAGCGAAGCACACATCAATGGCATACTCACAATTAATGATATTCACCATTCATAATATATTATCCAATGTTGAGAAGTGGTGCGAGGGAATAGGAAAATATTAAGGTTTTTTGTCTCAGAAAAAGGATGAGTGCAAAGTAAAGGTAGCCACAATTTGTTACACAAAAATGGCCGGACGATGTAACTTGATTAAGCAGATATGCAGTAGCTGCAAATTTGCGTTGTCATGTATTGGAGAATCTAGGGGATAGTAGCTGAAATCTAGAGCAATAAAAATAAACATAGTTTACTTGATATTTTCTCAATTTACGCCAGCTTGTTGCTGCATGTACTACTTAACTCTGCTTCATATTTTCAGAATTAGCAGTGTCAATTTTCTCCGATTATTTCTAATCCGATTCTTGTCTGCAAGCATTGGTACGCTAGTAGTAGTATGTGACTTCCTAATTCTCTACTATCCAGTCCAAGACCAACAAAGAACGACACAACAGCAGATTCCGAAATCTCAATCATTGTACCTTGTAATGCGACAAGGAGAAGCCGTTAACCAGCTTGAGAAACTCTGGCTCAACACTGTTAGGTTCCTGATGACAAGCCGGCTCATCAGTGACTTCCTTTCTTCAAAAGCAGCACCCGCTTCTCCAAGCGGCGGTTAACCAACCACACAAGCCTATTTCAGCTCCAGCCATGTCGATGTTCATTGGGTCGCCGCACGGCAGCATCGTCGGCTAGTACAGCAGAAGTTCGTGGGACGCCGAAGACCACAGGGACAAAAAACGAAGAGGGGAAGCCCGGAAATCGGAGCAGGAGCTCACCGGGAGGGGGCTGTTCTAGACTTCTAGTCGTACACGCTCGAGGGCGACGGAGACGTGCTGCAGACGACGAAGACGTGGGCGTAGAGGACAGCGATCTTGGTGACGACGGCCTGGGGCGCTCCCGGCTGGCTTGGATCAGATGATAATACCGTGCGTGCAGTCTGGCTTCCCCTTCAGAAACATCAAATTACTATTGCCTGCTGTCAAAGAAAAACATCAACTAATTCCTGGCAGACATGAATCTTTCCACCGGGAATATCTGAATTTATTTAAAAGCACAATGTTTGGACTAGTAGGTTAAAAACAAGGTTTGCAGTTTATACGGCAGAAAAGATAAATTTCTGTCAAAGGTTTGCAAAAACAGTAGTATCACGCCTCACTCCAAAACAAACATGGTACGATGTCAATCCTGCGGGTTAAAAAGTGTACCCAAGAGCAAGAGCGCAACGATCGCTACATCTTTATGTCGTCTAAAATCGACATGGTTGTTAACCTACAGAAACAGTTCACGACTTATCTACAAACTGTGCTGTACATTTCCTGACTTGGCGCCATACATAAGCTTATGCTTTGCAATTGCTGCCTACAGAAAATTCACTCATTTTCAGCCTCTTCATCAGATTCAGAGTCTTCAACGATTTGGTGTGTCTTAGCTCTCTTCCTTCGTGCCAATATCTCCTCCTCTTCCCCTTCAGACTCAGAATCTTGGGCGATTTGGTTTGTCTTGGATCTCTTCCTTCGTGCAAACATTTCCTCCTCTTCTCCATCAGATTCAGAATCCTGGACGGTTTGGTTTGTCTTGGCTCTCTGCCTTTGAGCTACTATTTCCTCCTCTTCTCCATCAGATTCAGAATCTTGGACGGCGTCATCACGTTGTGGACTAGCCTGCAGGTTTTCATCAGCAGGAACATCTGGACCTTCTTCCGCATCCTCGTCAGGGTCACTCTCAGGTGATGCGGCATTGGCTGGAGTAGAATTCCCTTCACGTTCGTCTTCTTCTTCAGCTTTCTCCTTTGCTTGTATCCGAAAATCTCTTGCTACGCTACGCTTGGCATACCTCAACAGATTCACCTTTGTGAGCTTGCTTAACTGGATTAGGTACTTCTCATAATCTTCGACCTGGAAAATAAGATCAGGGATGCATTTGCTCTCCCTTTTTATCTTAGCGAGGATCCCTTTTTTGTAAGGTTGCTGATTCTGTAACAACAGAAGAAAGGAAAACAAAAAGCAAGTAATTTTTAAACTGAGGTCACATAAGCAATAAGCATCGATGGTGTGTTTATAGAGTGCCACAGACCTCTTGAAGCGTTAAGACAAAGCTGTAAAGTGGACCAGTAAGCATCCTGCAAGTCACTTCTGCCAGTTTCTGGAATTTGAGACCCGGTATGAACTGCTTATAGCCCTTAGGTGCAATCTGAGACTTTGACATGTGGGCCATGAGCTTGTAGAACTTCGTAGTCAGTTTCAGAAACTGTTCTGCTTGAGAATCTGAGAATGCAGAGGTAAAATCAGGCTGGATAGAGGAATGGAACAGTAGAGGAGTCTTATGAAACCTTCTCAACATACCTTTAAGGCTCATATGTGTGAAAGATGAAAGGACATGGACTGCTGATGTTGATCTTGAGTAGAGTGCTTCCTCCCAATATAGTCTTTGTGTTCTTTCATCTGCTGGCTGATCCTCATCAACGTTAGAAGAACCATAACCTAATGTAAGCATTGCCTTAAGCTTACCAAGACCCCATTCCAATTCAATAAGAGATGACTCGACCGTTTGAAGGAAGACAGCAGCAAGTGAATTTTTTGTTTTACAGTTGACAATAAGAAATGCCTCGGAACAATCTAAAGAGGCCTCGTCTCCAGAGGCTAAATTCTTCAACTCTGTTGTCATCTCATGCACAAGAATCATGTCATCTGGAGCTGTCATAAGATGGACGGCAAGTTTTACCACCTCTTGTGCAGTGCTTGGGTTTTGTACAGTTTTCTTTCTACATAAGCCTGCAGCCCAATGTCCGACAAGGTGCCTTTGTTCAGGATGGAGTTTCTTTGATATGCCAAAAATCAATTCAGTTACAACCTGCAGAAATGAACACGGACATTAGTTACTTTCAATGTGAGAACTTTAGTTTATCTACCAATGCAGGAACCATTAAGATCAAACTATTCACTTCTATCTTCAATAAGTATTACATAACAACGTACCTGACATGTCACACTGACACATACTTAAAGCAAAGATCACTCAAAAACTGAGAACAGCAGGTTCGGCAACAAGGAACATGCAAAACTAGGAGTGTGTGGATATTTCCAAGGAAATGGACCATGCAGCAGCAGAAGCATCTACTGTGATTATGTTTATTATGCTAGATTAGTGCAAATGATCATCATATTTATACTAATATTATCCAGTAAAACACAATCAATCATGCGTTGATTTCCTGCTCAGACTACCATTGGACTTACCTCAGATTCACGTAAAAGGGATTGGGAAAGAGCTCTAGCATATAACATCTTCAATATGTTCAGAAACAAATGAGTGCCTCTTTTTTCTGGATTCTTATTCATAGTAGCATCATAGTCAAGCTGGTCAGCGTCCATCATATCCTCTATATTTGAAGGAGCCAGAGATATCAGAAGATCAATAGTTTCACTTGAACGATCTTCTGATACACTCAGTTTAAACAGTTCTTGAAAGCATGCCATTGCCAGATATAATTGATCCCTTTTGTTTTCAACTGTTTTCTTCCCTTGGGTTGTGTTCTTCTTGAATCCACCATTTTCTGAATCTAACATAAGCCACCATATGAGCTTCACAATTGGCTGTGCTAACTTTTTGACATCTTCATACATAATTCTTCTTTGATTTTCAATGGCCACATCACTTGCCTTAGCTGTAAGTGATCTGAACATTTCAAGACAGGCTTTCAGTACAAAAGATAATAGGCTGGAACATTGATTCAATATAGATTGGCTGGGACGCTGACTGCATTTATCATAGTTATCAGCATTGCACAGTTTGACACACATCACTACGAGTTCATACAAACTTGAATTCGTAAATTTCCCTCTCTTTTCATGTAATTTCACCAAAGAAGCATTTGAATGTTCCTTCAGTTCACTAGTCTGCCTATCTGTAGCACCTCTTGAATCCCCTCTTCCTCGCCTCTCCCTGTTCTTGCTTGTTTTCTTCTCAAAGACACTGTGAGCATGAACGAGCTCCAGTATTTCTTTCTCTAACTTCTCCTTTGGCTCATCAGCAGCTTCCGCTAGTTTTGAAGCGGCAAAATCAACAAAAACCTCAATGATTCCGGGCATACCAGTGTTATGACAATGAACTATCTCCAAAGATGAAGAAGTACAACCAGCTTCTTGGGTCTGTCCTTTTTGATCTATTATAAATCAATAAACTGTAAGCACAATAATATGTGACTGTATTGAATAATACAGTTAATAACCAATGGGGTGCCTTTGTCACAAACCTTCGGTGAGACATTTACTCAAATATTTTTGGATATTTGATAATCCTTTCATGAACAGGTCCCTTGACGAAGATCTTCCCACCTGACAGTAGCTTCGGTTAGATATTGTTGTAGGCCGTATGTCTAATATTGGAGGTAGGTAGAGTCCTTAGTGTAAACTGAACATTGTATATACTGTGTGTAGATGAACGAGAGAAGTGACACTCTTCCAGAAAACTCTGTTCCTCTCTGTTCCTTTCCAGCGACGGTGCTCTCCCTCTCCACTGTGATTCAACCCAAATCCGACGACATGGTATCAGAGCACACTGAGGAATCGTGCCGGCATCGCGCTGATTGATGGTGCTGGGCGTCACGAGGTGCAGGCGGACGAGGTTGGTTCCAACTGCGGCGGTGGCGAGTGGAATCGGGACAGGAGCTGTCGGCAAGAGTGGGGAGCTACAACGAGAAGAGATTGGAGCTGGTGAGTCTGTATACCTCTAGATCTGATTGGTGTGGAGTGTGGCTAGAGAGTACAGTGGCTGTGGAGGTGAAGCTACGGGGGTGTGCAGAGGCGCTGGATTACCAGGTGTAGGAACAATCTGCAGAGAGAGGAAAGTGGGTTGCAGGAGTGGATCGCAGGGGAGGTGTGCTTGTGAGCTGTGACAAGCTTGCGGTTGGAGATTGTGAGATGTTCTAGTTGAGCTCAAAATGGGAGACAACAATGATGCTCGGGCGCTGTTACAACCGGAGAACTTGCAGCATTGTTGCAGGCAATGGACCAGAAGTACGGAGCCTTGTTCGACGCAATCAGCAGGCAAGCTGGGAACACAAAACCAGAAATTGAAGTCAAGGAAGAAATTCATCCATTGCAAATGCCACATGTGAAGCTTGAAGGTTCAGAAAACTATGCCAGCTGGGCAGAACATGGCGAGACTATCTTGGTCTCAAGAAAATTGGAAGGATACATACTTGGAACTGTTGAGAAGCCTGTGGAGGAAAATTCGAAGGAGGGTCAGAAGTGGAAGATGACCAATGCTTTGGTGAGGGCTTGGCTTCTGAGCTCATTATCACCTCAGATTGCAAAGCAAGTGGAAAGGATCAAGGAGGCTTCCGAAATCTGGAGACTCCTAAAGGGCACATACTCGGGAGTGGGAAATGAAATGTTGGCATGTAAAATCCAGAAAGAATTACAAGAGTTGAGCCAAGGTGAGAAGACAGTGGTAGACTATGTCTCCGAATTGAAGAGGCTTTGGAGTGATCTTGACTATTACGATCCTGTTGAGATGGAATGTGGCAAGTGTATTGAGAAATTTCAGAAATGGACTGAGAAGAGACGTGTGAGGGATTTCCTAAATGGACTGAATTCTAAGTTTGAGAATAGAAGGGCAGCTCTCTATGGTAGTGGCAAGCTACCAACTCTAGAGCAAGCGATCTCTGCAATATTAAGTGAAGAGACTCGGCTAAAATTGGAGGATGGTGGACTTGGTGTACATGGCATTTCACAGAGACGCTCAGCCTTACTTGCAGCAGAGGGTGGTACTTTTCAGAGGCCAGGAACAAACCTTTTTGATAAAACGTGCTTTGAATGTGGCCAGCCTGGGCATCTGAGGGTAGCTTGTCCACAGCTGATAGGAGGAGGAGGTAGAGGACCGTACTGGCGTGGCAGAGGCCATGGGTGCAAGTTTGAGGACCGTGGTGGTAGCCGTGGTAGAAGTTTGCGATCTGCAGGGAGAGCCAATACCTCAGCTATTGAAGAGGCTTCCCAGACCGTAAGTGTGGAGATGGCGGTTGATGATCTACAGAAATGGCGCCAATTTAAAGAACTGAACATAGGAGAGAGGCAATATTCCGAGGCATCTCCATTGGCTGCATCGGCCAATTTTTCGGGTAATAACCTCCATATTGAAAAGTGTAATAATTATATAGGTGCACCATGGCTTATAGACTCAGGGGCATCTAGACATATGGCTGGCTCTTGTAGAGAATTTCTTTATTATGTTGCTGATCAAAACAAAGAAAAAGTGAAATTGGCCGATGGATCAACACAAATGGTTGCTGGGTCTGGAACGGTTAATTGCAAATATAATCTAGCTCTCTCATCTGTTTTACACGTTCCTTCATTCCCAGTTAACCTTTTGTCAATAAGCTGCATTACAAAGGACCTGAATTGTGCTGCCATATTCTTCCCTACTTGGTGCATTTTTCAGGAACTTGGGACTGGAAGAAAGCTTGGGATGGGGAGTCTGCGTGATGGACTCTATTACTTGGATAATAATGTATATCCTGCTATGGCTGCTGCTTTACCCCCCTCACCACTAGAAGAGTTGCTACTCCAACACCGTCGACTGGGACACCTATCTTTTGCTACATTGGGTCAGTTGTACCCTAATCTTTATTGTAAGATCCCCAAGGAGAAACTCGTATGTGATGCTTGTCAATATGGAAAGCAGACTAGGAGCTCTTATTTGACATCCGGTAATAGAAGTGATGTGCCACTCCAAACCATCCATTCAGACGTGTGGGGTCCCAGTAGAGTGGTGTCCTTGAATGGGTACCAGTATTTTGTCACGTTTATTGACTGTTGTACCAGAACCACTTGGGTCTATGTTCTACGAAATAAGAATGATGTGTTTGAATGTTTTAGAGATTTTCATAATTTAACCATGACCCAATATAGTGCATGTGTGAAGGTACTACGTACTGATAATGGTACGGAGTATGTGAATAAGGATTTTGATGAATATCTATCAAGCTATGGAATTGTTCACCAAACTACCTGTCCAGGTACTTCTGAACAAAATGGTCTAGCCGAGAGGAAAAATAGGCATCTCCTAGAGATTGCACGGTGTATAATGTTTGGTATGAATGTCCCTAAGTTTTTGTGGTGTGAAGCAGTAATGACTGCAGCCTATTTAATGAACAGGATGCCGTCGAGGGTACTTGACTACAAGACACCAATAGAGTGTCTCACTGGGAAGACTACATATGTGGTTCCACTGAAGGTATTTGGGTGCACATGTTTTGTAAAGGACTATAGGACTTCAGTTGGTAAGCTAGACCCAAGAGCTTTAAAGTGCATATTTGTGGGATATTCTGGTAAGCAGAAGGGGTATAAATGTTGGTGTCCATCTAAAAGGAGAATGTTCGTGAGTATGGATGTGGTTTTTAGAGAGCAAGAACCATTCTATGGAGAATCAACTGACTTAACCGACGTGTTTCCTGATTATTTTACTAATAATAACTCAGATGCAGAATGTGAGACAGGGGGATAAAGAGGAGGAAGACAATAATACAACATCGACGAAGTTGATAATCGGAGCAATACCGGTGGGAGATGAGACCGAACAGGAGCAGCAAGAGATACCAAATGAGGCACCACGGTGGACAAGACCAAACGAGGAACGAGAGATTCAGGTGTATAAGCGAAGGCATAGAATCGGGGAGCAACGTGTGCAGGAGGAGGAAACCATGTCACTGGGACATGACTCTCAAGCCCAAGAACAACCTGACATAGACTTTTCAGCCTCATCCCAAACTCCACAGCCATCCTCAAGTAATGATAATACTTCTCCTCAATATAATGACTTAGATGTTCCTATTGCACAAAGGAAGCAACCTCGTAATAACGCAGGGAAATTGCCCTCTAAATTAGCTCCTTATAATGTCTCCAACTATATATCTTACACATCTGTTGGAACTTCATATAAGTCTTTTATTGCAGCATTGGATGCTGCTGCACCTATTCCACATAGTTGGCAAGAAGCAAAACTACACCCACGTTGGAGAGAAGCGATGCTTGAGGAGATGGCTGCACTTGACAAGAACAATACTTGGGTAATTACCACACTCCCTGCTAATAAGAAAGTTGTAGGCTGCAAATGGGTATTTACTATTAAACAAACTCCGGATGGCAAGGTAGAAAGGTACAAGGCCAGACTTGTGGCAAAGGGTTATAGCCAGACTTATGGAGTGGATTATGATGAGACGTTTGCCCCTGTGGCAAAGATGAATACAATTAGAGCATTAATCTCAATCGCAGCAAATAATGGTGGAAACTCTTTCAGATGGATGTTAAAAACGCCTTTTTGCATGGTGACCTGCAAGAGGAAGTATATATGGAAATTCCACCTGGGTTTAATAGCAAGGAGACTGAGGGTAAAGTGTGTAGACTAAAAAAATCACTCTATGGGTTGAAACAATCACCGAGAGCCTGGTTTGGAAGGTTCCGCAAGGAGATATGTTCTCTTGGATATAAGCAAAGCAATGCAGATCACACTCTATTCTTTAGGTGTTGTCATAATAGAGTAACAATTCTTGTGGTTTATGTGGATGACATTGTGATTACAGGGAATGATGATGATGAGATAAGGAGGTTGAAGAAAATGTTGGCAAAGTCATTTGAAGTCAAAGACCTTGGACATCTCCACTACTTCTTGGGAATTGAGGTAGCATATGGGTCGCAAGGTATATATCTCTCGCAAAGGAAATATGTCCTTGACTTACTTGCTGAAACTGGAATGATGGAATGTATACCCGCTCCAACACCAATTGAGGCAAATCACCGAATTATGGCAGATTCCGGTGATCCTGTTGACAAGGGTCAATACCAACGACTAGTTGGGAAGCTAATCTATTTATCACACACTAGACCTGATATTGCATATGCTGTGAGTATTGTGAGTAGATACATGCATGACCCTCGGTCCACCCACCTAGATGCAGCGAATAGAATTTTACGATATCTTAAGGGTTGCCCTGGGAAAGGAGTTCTATTTTCAAACTTTGGGCATCTAAGGATAGAGGGTTATACAGATGCTGATTGGGCGGGGTGTCCTGATGATAGAAGATCTACTTCTGGCTACTGCATCTTTGTTGGTGGTAATTTGGTTAGCTGGAGGAGCAAAAAACAGAGTGTAGTGGCCAGATCTACAGCAGAAGCAGAATTGCGGTCTATGGCATCTGGCCTGTGTGAGCTAATGTGGCTACGGTTGCTACTTACTGAACTCCAAATGTATAAGAGTGAACCCCTTCAGCTCTACTGTGATAACCAAGCCACAATCAATATTGTGAACAATCCAGTCCAGCATGATAGAACAAAGCACATTGAAATTGATAGGCACTTCATTAGAGAGAAACTAGAGGAGGGAACACTACAAGTTAATTTTGTTAGATCTGGAGATCAACTTGCAGATGTTTTAACAAAAGGTGTCAGTATTATGCCTTTCATGAAAATATGTGACAAGATGGGGCTTATAAATATTTTCGCCCCATCTTGAGGGGGAGTGTTGTAGGCCGTATGTCTAATATTGGAGGTAGGTAGAGTCCTTAGTGTAAACTGAACATTGTATATACTGTGTGTAGATGAACGAGAGAAGTGACACTCTTCCAGAAAACTCTGTTCCTCTCTGTTCCTTTTCAGCGACGGTGCTCTCCCTCTCCACTGTGGATTCAACCCAAATCCGACGACAGATATATAATATATTTAAGGCCTTTAGGTAAGGATTTCAAAAATGAGGAATGAGCAAACCTCATTATCCTGCGTAGGAGCAAAACCAAAACACTTCCAATATGAATCACGTGGTCGTGCGCATTTACTATTTTGCTGAACTCGAAGAATGCAGGAGACACATGACAGTAGGCAATCCAAAGGTTCCACAATGCACACTTTCGCATCCTCAACTTTAAAACATGAATCCATTTTGAGGGGGCACTCTGCATCCTGATGCAATTCAGGCAACAATACCCCATTAGAACAACTTTATTTTGTTTTATTTTGCGGGGATTAAAACAAGTTTATTTGGCTTGGTAAAAGAATGTACTGGAGAGAATCAAGAATCTCTTAGGTACTTTTACCTCTATGTAATAGTTTAGGAAATGGGGCCACAGGAAATCAAGGACACTGTCTGCAACAACTGGGTCAGAGGTAACTATTCGAATGAGACCCTCGTACAAGACCATTTTGACTCTAGCCTGCAATAGCAGAATAGAGATGTTAGGGATTATATTTGCATTACTAGAGAGGAAGGATAGAAGTAGAACAAATGGCTAGCACAGTATAATTTATAAAGCAAATTATACCTGCTGAGAGAGGCATCTCTGAAGCAATCCACTTAATTCTTGAAAAAGGACGCCACCAACCTCTCGATGTATTTCAGGTTGCTGGCTAGAGCTCGCTTGACTTGATGAGTCTTCAAAAGGATTAGGTTCATTTTTCCTATACTCGCTCTCTGTAACAATCAGCTCAACTATAGCATTTGTAGCAGCAATCCGGACAGCATCCTCCCGCTTGAACATGGCCTTCCTTACCACCAAAATTATGTAATCCTGAAAAGTAAATTCCACAACCATCATCATACTTGTTTTACAACCACGAAAGCATGGAATAATGTGGAGATCACAGACCTTGAGATCACGGTTGAACTTTGTGAGTGGCAAGATGCAATTGATCAGACCTGTCGATATCTTGTCATTCATGACAGCAAAATAGTCCAGCAACTCCTTCAGGTGTGCAACATACTCTAGCATTGGAAATGGATGACTCCGAACTAGGCATCCAAGCAACCTGTAGGACAAAGATAGATTATTAAAAATAAAGTATAACCAGCAAGCTATTATCGGGATTTTGAGCTTCTGTTACCGAAGAACTGGTGCACTTTGCTGAGGCTTTGCTGAGGCTGACAGAATCCAGAACTTGCATTGCTCAATTATCTGACCTCAAATAAACGAAATGGAAACACGCTATGTCACACGAATTGAGCAGGTAAGAATAACTGACTCACTAGCAAAATTATCAGACTGCCTTGATCATACCTCAGTCCGTGCCATTTCGTGGATCTCAAACAATGACTTGAGCATATTAACACCTACTTCTTCAGTGCTCATAACCCCTTCGTCCTCCCCTCGATCACCATCTGAGGCTTCTAACAGGAGAAAGCCGACCTGAACAATGCTTGGAACAACATGCTCCCTCCCACCAATGCTCTCAGCAACCTGCATACACATTACAATCACGAAGAGGATTAGGGATCCTACGTATTCAGATCAGTTGGCAATTCACATTTACAGATTCAAAATACAAATTCCTCACGGCTTTCAGTAATGCCTTCTCAACACAATGAGCAACCCGCTTGCTTTCCTCTTTGAGGCAATCTGGCAACCACTTGCAGCGCCTACAAGACACCAATTGCGAACCCAGCCAATCAGAACAAATATCTATGTCAAATACATCCCAATCAGACAATGCCCTCACCTTGACATCCGATAATCCCGGCGTGACGTAGCGGCAGCGTCCCGGAGCACACCCACAGCACCGTCGTTGAATCTCCGCACGCGTGCCACGGACAGCAGTACGGCCACGGCGAACCCATTGAGCACGCCAGCGGCATCGGCCTTGACGGCGGCTACAACCTCCCTTGCCAGTGCAGGGTCCTGCTTAACTGCGAAAGCGACGTGCATCAACACGGTTCCCTCAACCTGACGTGCGATGGACGGCGGGGCGCGCACACGGGCGCCGTGGCGACTGCCGAAGAAGCGGAGGAGGCCCGCGAGGACGGCCCGGGGGTGGAGCGGCTTGGAGGCTAGGAGGAGGAGCTGGTAGGCGAGCGCGGGGAGGTCCTGGACATCGGCGCTGGGGAGGAGGGAGAGGATCTTAGCGAGGCAGTTGGGGATGCGGGACCGGAATGACGGCGGGAGGTCGCGCAGGAGGGAGGCGACGGCGAGGAGGGTCGGAGAGGGCCAGCTGGGCGCGCTGAGGAGGGAAGCGAAGGCAGCGGAAGCGGCGGAGGGGTTGGGGGAGAGGGAGAGCAGGGCTGGGAGGAGGGAGAGGTGGTTCGGGGAGGAGGCGGCGGAGAGGGAATAGAGGAGGTCGGCGAGGGCCTGCGGCGGGAGAGCGGGTAGGAGGGGGACCGCGGTGGAGGGGTCGCGGGAGGCGAGGTGGAGGACGGATTCTACGGTGGGGGGTGGGGGCCGCTGCGACGAGGAGAGGCCATCGACGCCGGCCGCCGACATCGCTGGCTGCCGGCGGAGAGTTTGGTGGGATCGGGCGGGAGGCGGGTGGGGTTTTCGCTCGCTTTTCCTAGAGAGGCGAGACACGGGAACTTTCGTCGCCAGGGAATGGGCCAGCCCATATGAGCCATGACATCAGTATCTCTTTCTTTTCTAGAATATGACTTCACAGTATAGGAATTTCTCAACAACAAAAAAGACTTCACAGTATAGGTGGGGGTGGCCGACTGGCCAGCCCGCGTGATTTTCAGCCTTTTGTACTGTTTTGGAGCCATTTTGGCCTTTTAGGCTATTTTTAGACAAAAAAAATCAAAAAAATTGAGAATCAGAAAATAAATAAATAGTCGTGATGTGCTGGCCGTGGGCCTCACCACAGCGGACGAGCACGGCACATGGCGTGCCACGGGCCAGGCACGACCCATGTACTGTCATGTTGGGCCAAGCCTGTTACATGTCGGGCACGTGTGCTACCAGATCGGCTCGTGAAATTCGAGAATGTTAACCAGCTATATTTGAGTCCGCCTAATATCCAGAATTATATTTGTCCTCGTCTTTCTATTATGCACAGTGTGTCATATTTGTCATCAAGAGACATTTTTTTCATGATGATACATTGTCGACGTTTGTGGCCCGAACCCTTGGATCTCATTTGTGTTTTTATGTGTTTCGAATACATGTTTTGAGTTGAATCACCTATGACCGAGCAGAAATGAGTGAGTTGACTCCGTAAATCTTTTCTCCTTAACAAAGTCAATGCCTTGGTACGCCGTCTCCATTTATGTCTAGATCTCGAATATTGACTCAAGGTTCCTCATGCGGGAGAATTATTCGTCATTACTTAGTTGAATAATGCATCTACGGTGATGGCATTGTAGTGCTTCTCTTTCCTGGTTCCTTCACGAGCACCACACATAGATACTTCAACATCACCAATAATTGTTTTCATGGGTGAAAGTGTGATTCATTCGCTTGTAACTCTCCATACATCTTGAACAATAACTCATATGCATCTTACTTTTATTTTACAAAATGGATAGTTAATTACATTGATCATAGCTTTACTCCTAGGGTTCTCTAGAGTCGACATATCTTACACCCTTGATGGTTAAACCAATAGCAAGGGGAGACCTTAATCTGATACCAATTGAAGAATCAAGATGTATGACTAGAGGGAGGTCGATAGGAGTTTATAAAATTTACTCCGATAAGTTGTATAATTTAGGACCTTGATGTAAGTTTATGAGTTAGAGTAAAACTTGAATATTTGAAACAACTGATAACTGAATCAAAAGTGAAGTAGCTAATAAATTTTAAGTTAATAAATATGCTTTAAAAAATAGCAGAACATATCAAGTAGACAGATAAACTGAGCCTTCCGAGACAGAGATGACAAGGCAGAGTATGCACAATATCCGAACTAACGGAAATAGAGCAATTTGATCAACTATAAGTATGACCAGAGAACCTGATTTGTTTTTCGAAGTTCAGTCAGTTGGCCTAGATCTACGTCTTCGTTTGGAGAGGCTATGCACGTATGCACCCAAGTCGTTCGACTTTGACTTTCGTCTCCGCTAGCCAAGCTTGACCCAATATTTTTGGCTGATCTTCATAGAAAATCAACGAAACCTTCACTAACTTGTCGTGGCAAATCCACACACTGGATGATCAAACAACTGACTCCTAAACATCAATGTTGGGGATATCGCTTATCGGGAACTTATCGGTCGCCCCAAGATAAGGGGTAAATCGTCCGGTTTATCGGCATATCGGTTGATTTATCGGCATATTGACTGATTTATCGGCCGATTTATCTTATCGGTCAGACACTGAGAAGGGATAAATCAGCCGATTTATCGAAATATCGGAAGATATCTTGAACAATGCTAAACATTTAGGCATGCTAATCTAATTGTAACAAGTAGATCTCTTCGACTTGAAAGCGCCTCGATTTGTGATCAACTATGCTCACTCATTTTCTTTCTCTCAATTTTTTTTCTCAAGAATAGATGGGGAAACTTGCTCGACTTGCAAGGGTATTCTCAGTACAGAATTTTAGCTCAAGTAAACAAAGTCGCAAACCTTACCCACTGGCACACGAGGTTTATTTATAGTCTCAACCCACCAGTTAGATGTGACACTTGATGCTTCAATAGCAGCCAAGTCCAAGAGGCACCAGTTCACAGACTGGAGAACTAGACTCAACGACGATGGTTCTACTAAAGCTGCAATCAGTTCTAACTCATGTTCAATGTTGTGGTTCATCTTTGCACCGTTCTGATGTGTAAGAGATTTCCAACAGATTGATGTGGACCTTGAGTCTTTAGCTCTGCTTTTTGAGCCTTCTTCATATTTCGAGTCCTAAACTTCTAGTGCGTCCTCAACTTCTCCTTCCACACTATTTTCATTCCATTTTGAATCCCTTAACCATTTGTCATCTATCATCTAAAACCCACACAGAGACTCCACACTAAGAGTCCCAACAAACATCATTATCGAGTGTGGTATGAGCGACGCACCCTCCTTTGCCAGTTTCCAAATCCACCATTGGAGTCTAGGAAGATGACCCGTCAAAGAAGGATGCAAGGGGGACGATGCAGATCCGCAATGATTCCACTTGGCTTTGAATATACGCATCACCGCCTTCTAGTTGTTGAACGATGCTTGCACCGCGTCAAACTTTGTGTGGGTGGTTGGCGCACCCTTCACGCAACGCGATGGTGAGGGCTACAATTTGTTCCTCCAAGGTTATGATCTTGAGTAGGGGTGGGCATATTAACCGATGACCGAACACCCGAACCGAAACAACCGGGACCGAAGCCGAATAGACCGGAACCGACAAATTCGGTCATCAATTTTAGAAACCCGAATTTAGTCTGGTCAATTCGGTTTTAAGCTTAAGGTAACCGAACAGACCAAACAGACCGAAAAAAAATGTTACAGCCTAATACTGTAAAGAAGCCCAGCCCACTAAGTCTAAGGCCTCACGTCTGCTAACCCCGATATTTTTCTAGTCGTACGTACAAGCTGCAGCCGCATCCCCACGCGCCACGCATAGCTCCCAGTTCCCAATCGATGTCTGCTAACTGCCTCCATGACCTAGCCGCACTTGCTCTCCGCCCAAGCAGCGAGTGGCCATGGTCTTGGCATGGCAGCCGGCGCCTGATGACATCTCCTCCGTCTCTCTCCATCCCGACGCCGTTCTCCTCCCTCACCTCTTCTCGACGCCCATCCGCCAGTTCGAAGCGAGACAGCAGTTTCGATCTTCAACAACGAGTGCGAGATTGCGGATTCCATCTTTGGTGTGCGTCTAGCTGCATGAAGGGCAAGCATGCAGATTATTTATGCGTCGATTTCCAGGCTGCGGTGAAGGACATCGGTCATTTCGGTGATAACCGAGGCCGAACCGAATTTGTGGGCGGACCGAATTCTCGGTTAGCTGCTTTTTCAAAGACCGATCGGTCATCAGTTTTAGGAAACCGAAATTCTAAATAACCCGAAGAACCGAACCGATCGGTTCGGTCTAACCGAATGCCCAGGCCTAATCTTGAGCATGACTTTGGTGTTGTAGCACGACTTTTTATATAATTGCTTAGTGCGTGGATCACACACCCGTTGGGAACCCCAATAGGAAGGTATGATGCAACGTAGCAGGAAGTTTTCCCTTGAGAACAAAACCAAGGTTATCGAACAAGTAGGACTTGAGAGACTTAAACACAGTGTCAATCTACTCTAGCGCTTGTAGACTGACGTGGACCTGCACACAACACAAAAAAACTATTTTGCCACAACAAAACAGGAAGCTTGTCAATCTTCCTGACTTGCTGAATCAAAGATATTAAACGTATGGTGTGGAAAGTAATTCTAAATGCAAAAGTAACAACAAGCAAATGGTGATTGAAAGCAATGAAAACGGTGTTGTAAACAGTGTAAAAGAATGGACCGGGGTCCATAGTTCATTAGTGGTGTCTCTACAAAGATAAATAACATGTTGGGTGAACAAATTACAGCTAGTCAATTGATAAATTGTGAGTACATGACAATGTTGTTATGATAAGCCAAAGTTCATTGTAGTATTTAATTGAGCATTACGTCAAAATACATAGACCGTTATCCAACTGCATCTATGACTAATAATCCACCCTCGGGATCGCTATCCAGCCTATCACCCGAAAGTTAAGTTACAAGCAATAGATGATTGCAATAAGCCAAGTGCGGTAAGCAATGGTTACAACACGTAGTAATAAACACCGCTATTTACCCCTAGTAGCAACAACACATCCCTTACCTCAGTCGTTTGTGTCAACTCGAGCCCAAACAAAGGAGGCATGAATCTACTATCTAGCATAAATACTCTCTCTTGGAGATACAAGAAACTACTTGGTCTAAGTAACCACGTGGATCAGAGAGCATGCAAGATCATAAATAAAACATATACATATAGATGAACAAACTTGATCATAACTTCACAATTCATCGGATCCCAGCAACACACAACATGTAGCATTACATAAAGATGATCTTGACCATGATAGGCAGCTCATAAGATCTAAACATGGAGGTACATGGAGAATAGACAACCATCTAGCTACTGCTATGAACCCGTAGTCTAAGAATGAACTACCCACGCAACACTCCAGAGTCAGGCATGGTGGTGTAGAGCCCTCCGGTGATGATCTCCCCTTCGACAGAGTGCCGGGAAGAGCTTCAGAACCCCCCCCCCCCCGAACTAGGGTTCGCGACGACGGCGACCACAGATATCTTTCTGGAATATGTTTGGGTCGTTTAGGGTTTTCTCGACGAAGGCAAGTTATGGATCAAAGGGCGTCGAGAGGCGGTATAGGAGGGCTCCAGGAGGTGCCTAGGTGTGGCCCCACCCTAGGCCGCGCCCAAGGGTCTCCTCGAGGCTGTGGGTCCCTCCTGTGGTTGGTCTTCAGGCTCCATCTTTGTTCCGACGAAAAATAAATCTTCGCAAATTTTCAGGGAGTTCTGAGAATATTTCTTTACTAGTTTTTCTGAAACAAAAGGACAGCAGAAAATAGAAGCTGTCATTGGGCATCTTGTTAATAAGTTAGTCCCAGAAAATACACTAAATAGATATTAAACTATAATAAAAACATGTAGCAATGATATAAAACAAGCATGGAACAATAAAAAATTATAGATACGTTTGAGACGTATCAATAATCTAAGATCATGACTCTCACACCAGATGAAACAAATGTAGTTACGATTTAATGTTGATATGGAGAATTGGTACCCAATACAGGAAGAGAGGTAAAAAGGAGCCCAAGGACAAAGCGTCATTTCTACCCCTATTTTTGTATGTTTAGTTCACCGATGCCTCTGATGGAACAAGGATCACTACATACGACAACCCTCTCGGCAACCTCACCTGGCCAATTCAGTCCACATAGGTTTTTTGTTCTCTCCCGCGCCTAATGTCGCCCCTCTTGATGCTAGCCAGCTTACTTTTTTCGAAAAGGAGGTTGAGAGCCCCAGCCTCTGCCTCGAAATGATACATATGACCTTTATTTATGATTTATTCAGCAAATATCTATTAAGATCATACATCAAACAACCCGAAGCTTCGATACAACACCTACAAACTCGACAATGGGAGAATAAAGTGCCACCAGGACCTTATGCCCTAAAAACATGAACGTCGTCCCACCAGCTATGTACCAGGGGCATCACCGAGTCACCATATGGCAAAACATGATGTGTGACCCTCAGCGAGCACCTCGTGCACTCGCTTCAGAAGTCGTCACCGCCATCGAACCGCTGAGCCATTGATTTTCACGCCAGAGATCAGCGAGCACCTCGTGCACTCGCATCAGAAGTCGTCACCGCAGAACCGTTAGCGCCGTGGCGCCAGACAGTGCCCCCGCCTTGCCTGAGTCCATCAAGTCACGTCCGTCACTGAGGCCCCGTTGTGCCACCTCTTTGCCTCCTCCATCCAGCAGCTGCTCCAAATACGATGCCGTCACAAGGGAGAGCGACACCGAGAGCGCCACCATCATCCGAATCCGGGATACCAAGTCAGCTTACCTATGATGCCGACAAAAATGTGCCCGTCCAATTCAACAACAATTGTTGTTTTGTGGCCCCTGAATCTACTGCACTGTACAAAGTGATAGGATGTCGACATAGAACGATTGTGATGATCTACTAAACATTATACGCATCGACCCATGCATTTAAGCTTACCTGCCTCGGCGTTATTGCTCCTTTGGCCGGTTAATATCAGAAAATGGAGCGCCCTTTTCCAATCTGAACAACAAAAATCAGGAAAATTGATTACCTGAGACACTACAGGAAATGCGTAGCTACGCCGACGGCTTTTTGCCGTCGGCATAGCCCAGATTGCCGTTGGCGTAGCTCCCTCGGCGTATCAGGGTCTCGGTTCAGCCTCTAATGCCATCGGCGTACCAAGCTATGCCGAGTGCCCTCGGCATAGCCCTAGGCCAGTTTTTTTCCCCAATTTTTTTCGAAAATTTTAATGTTTTTTGAACTTTTTGTATATTTTTTAAATTCTATTTTTAATTGTATTTCGAAATTTCTCACTTAGCCACACACTTAATCTCTGATTACACATTTAATCTCAGGTCAAAGTACTTACCCTGGTCAAACTTCTCATTCGGTCACCCATCTTCAAATTGCTCTAAACCAAGCACGCTTAACTTTTGAGTTCATTCCAAATTAGCTTCCAAATGAGAAGTTAGAACTTACTGATATTAGTATCCTATCAATCATATTAACCCCTGGGTCATCATGTTACACGTTTTATTGTTTGAATTTTCAAAATTTATTTGAATAAATAACAATGATTATGTAATAATATTTTTTGAATAAATAACAATGATTATGTAATAATATTTTTTAAATAAATAACATTGATTATGTAATAATATTTAATATGGAATAATACATATCTTTAAATCCGTAATTCGAAATTTGACAAATAAAATATCTAAATCGATTAGAAAAATGAGAGGAATTCAAATATGTCATCCATTTCATCTTTTGCATCACAGAAACATCGATAGACTTGCTATGAAAGAAACCTCTAGTATGGAGCCAACTGATCAAGTTATGGCAATTCACACGGCATAGTTTGTGATAAAGTTCTCAAATTTGACAAATAGGTGTATCTTGGTATAGGAAACAATGGATACGAAGGTATTTTAAAAAAATAATATAATTTTTCTTTTTCTAAGTGGCAAAATTGACTTTTTTGTGAACCAAGTACAGAAAATATGGTGCAAAATGGCACCCATCTAATTCTCACAAAGAGTAGTCCACATTTGATGGATAATCCCTAAGAATTAGGAATTTTCTTGATTTCTATCTAATTTCACCTAGTTAAATGAGTTTATGCGTTTTTTTTGAAAGTAATACAAATTTGAACTACAAGTGTTCAATAGTTTGGTCTAAAATTTTAAACAAAATCATTTTAAGGTACACAACTAGTGGTTATATCACAGAAATTTCGATAGTTTTAGAAAATTTGACCTCTTTCGATGAATGGTCATTGTGGTCATTTTGACCTTTTTTGAAAAAAAATCAAATAAAGTGAAAAAACCTCAAAAAAAGATATCCTCTGGCATGGAGTACTTTTATGTGTACTAGTTGCTATAAAAATGATAAACTTGATTTTTGACAAATTGTTCAAAAAAATCTTCACAAAAAGGTCTACCATGTATAAACATCTATAAGTTTCAAGCCAAATGACCAAGTTATATGACCATTCCCACGGCATAGTTTGTGATAAAGTTCTCATATTTGACAAATAGGTGTATCTTGGTATAGGAAACAATGGTTCCGAAGGGATTTTTCAAATTATTTTATAAATATCATTTTCCGATTGCTCTCCCCCGACAGAATCGCTTGATTTATTTGGTACATCGTCTCCTTCCAATTTTGGGGACTCCTTTCCAGCTGAAGCTCCGGGCTATACCTTGCCGCTGACCCCCAACCCCTCTCCGCCCACCATCGTTATTCATGGTATTGTGGTGCCTGGTGCTGCGTTTGCTTTTGTTCAAGCTGGAGGTGATCAAATGACAGTGGAAGTCCCTCTCTGGCCATCCTTCTTGCACTTCTTGGGATGGATGATGTGCAGGGTGTACACACGCTCCATTCTATCGGCGGATCATGCTCACATCTTTGCATTTGCTGCTGCTAGCCTGAACCTGTTCGATGAACTTCAGGATACTGTGAGGGCTCTTGCACTCCACTCTTGGACTGCACCTGGTGGGCCGATTGTGTTGGCTGGGCTTGGGCTGGGAGCTGGATTGAATGGGGTGTTCCCGCGCTGTCTAGATGCCGTGGTTCTGTCGATGAATGAGCAACCTCCCAAGGACATCATATCTGCTTCTAGGCTGTCTGAGATGCTTACTGCTGTCACAGATGTGGGGTCTTCATCAAGCACTGCTCCGATCTTTATCTCTGAGGTGGTATCCTCTCTGCCTGCTGATCTGACTCAGACTATGCCCTCTGCTCCTCGTCCTCGTGGCCGCCCTCGTAAATCTGATGCTCCACCAGTGGACACTGTGGTCCGTCGTTCACCTCGTCGTAACCCTGATGGCTATCTGTTGGAGGCTCTCCCCAACTCTCCAGCGCGCCGCAAGAAGTCAAAGGTCCCGAAGGCCCCTACTCCGGCTGTTCTGCAGATCAAGGAAATGCAGCGTATTGACGTCGAAGACTGTGACATCAATCCGGAGGAGCTGACTGCCGCTCAGCTCATGAAGGAGCGTGATGCTTAAGTCGCTTCTTGGTCACCGCGCGCCTGTGTCTTGAGTCCTTTGGCACCGTGCTGCTTTTATTTCTTCAGTTGAACTATGTCGAGTCAGTCTATGTCGTCGTCATCTCCTTTGCTGCACTCTCGCTCGCGTTTTGCTAAACTTATTTGGCATATCTTATGTTGGAATATTCGTGGTCTCAATAGTCCGGAAAAATGGCCCCTTGTGCGTGATAAGATTGAAGAGAGCGCAACGTCGATCCTTTGCTTTCAGGAAACCAAACACCCCGATATTGATTCTCATTTCCTGAAATCTTTTGCGCCTAAACGATTTGACCAGTTCGCTTTCGTCCCGTCTGATGGGGCTTCGGGTGGTTTACTGGTCGTGTGGATGAGCAGTAAATTTATAGGGCAAGTGCTTTTATCTGAAAGTTTCGGGATTGTGGTTCAGTTCACCTCCACCTCTTCTGATGAGACCTTCATTCTTGTGAACGTGTATGGGCCTTGCGAGGGAATTGAACGTGACAACTTTGTTGCGTGGCTCTTTCACCTTGATATTGCGGATGACACTCTCTGGCTAATCCTTGGTGATTTTAACTTCTATCGCTACACGGATAGTAAAAACAGGCCAGGAGCTAATCTTGCTGACATTGCAGTTTTCAATGAAATAATTAGCTACCTTGGTTTGGTAGAGCTACCAATCAAGGGACGCAGCTATACTTGGAGTAACATGCAACTGGACCCTCTTATGGTTCAGCTGGATTGGTTTTTTACTTCTCACTCCTGGACGCTTAAATTTCCTAATACCACCGTTCGTCCGCTTGCTCGACCTACATCTGATCATACGCCTTGTGTGGTTTCTATTGGCACCTCTATCCCTCGGGCCTCTCTCTTTCGGTTTGAAAACCATTGGATTAAAATGCCTGGCTTTCTAGATGTTGTCAAACGCATTTGGGATATCCACTGCCCGGGTGATAGTGCACGTTGCATTTCGGCCAAATTCAAACTTCTTCGCAAAGCCCTACGCATTTGGAGCACCAGCATTTCAGTGATTGATCACCTAATTGGAAACTGTAATACCACCATCCTTCGTTTGGATGATATTGAAGAACTTCGCACCTTACATATCTCTGAATGGAATTTCAGGAATACTGTTAAACGAAAGCTGCAGCACCTTCTTGATTGTAAGCAAGAGTATTGGAAGAAACGATGCACGGTTCATTGGGCAAAATTCGGTGGTGAAAATACGAAGTTCTTTCATTCGATGGCAACCATTAGATACAGAAACAACAACATTTCTAGCCTGACTCGGGAGGATGGATCGGTTGCATCTGAACACTCTGAAAAAGCAGGCATCTTATGGAGCTCCTTTAAGGACAGGCTGGGTGTTTCCACTCCCATTGATCCTAGTTTCGACTTCTCTGCTTTTATTCATCATCATGCTGGTCTTGAAGCTCTCTCGGCCCCATTCTCCTACGATGAAATTGATAAGATTGTGGATGATCTTCCCACAAACAAGTCTCCTGGCCCTGATGGCTTCTCTGGTCTTTTTTTCAAAAAATGCTGGTCCATTATTAAATACGATTTCTATTGGTTATGCCACCAGTTCTGGGAAGGATCGGTGAATCTACAAAGCATCAATGATGCGTATATCACCCTGATTCCGAAGGTCCAATCACCTACAGGTCCTAACGACTACAGACCTATTTCTCTGTTGAATTCCAGCTTGAAGCTGCTGACTAAAATCCTTGCTAATCGGCTGCAACAGAAGATCTTGGATCTGGTGCATATTAACCAATATGTTTTTTTGAAAAGTCGCACAATTCAAGATTGTGTAGCCTGGGCATATGAATACATTCACCAGTGCAAGCAGTCTAAGAAAGAGGTGGTTATTTTAAAATTAGATTTTGCTAAAGCTTTTGACACTGTGGAGCACTTTGCAATCATTCACATTCTTCGTTGTTGGGGATTTGATGAGAGATGGATCAACTGGGTGAAAATGATTTTTGGTACTGGCACCTCTTCTGTTCTTCTCAATGGAGTACCTGGTAAAAAATTCGCCTGCCGTCGAGGTGTTCGACAAGGCGATCCGTTCTCGCCCATTCTGTTTGTTGCCGGCGCTGACCTTCTGCAGTCCATGGTGAATCACCTTGCTTCTTCGGGCATAATTCAGCCTCCGCTTCCTATCCCTAATACCGATTTCCCTATCGCTCAGTACGCAGATGATACTCTGTTGATCCTTCAAGCTTGCCCTGCTCAATTGCTTGCTTTAAAAAATCTGTTGCGGGTGTTCTCGGCTGCCACTGGTCTGAAAGTTAATTACTCGAAATCGTGTCTTATGCCTGTCAACATTGACACTGCCCGTCTAGCTGAGCTTGCTGGGACATTCGGATGTTCAGTTGGATCGTTGCCTTTTACGTACCTCGGCCTGCCTCTGGGTACTTCACGCCCCTCAGTTCAGGACCTCTCTCCCATCGTTGATCAGGTGGAACGTAAACTGAACGCGAGTGTCCGTTTTCTGGATTATGGTAGTAGGCTCACCTTCGTAAATTCTGTTCTCTCCTCGCTCCCGATGCACTACCTCTGTACACTCAAGGTTCACAAGACAATTCTAAATCGGTTTGATAAGTCCCGAAGGCACGCGCTTTGGGCTAAAGAGGAAGACAGTTCGTCGGTTCACTCTCTTGCTGCCTGGTCCCTTGTTTGCCGTCCGAAGAAACATGGTGGCCTCGGGATTCTGAACCTTGAGATTCAAACAAAGCCTTGCTCTTAAAACAATTGCACAAGTTCTTCACCCAGTCTGATCTGCCCTGGGTCAAGCTTGTGTGGCAGCTCTATGATCCTACAACCCCACCGCATGCTCAGTCCACTCGCGGATTCTTCTGGTGGCGGGATGTCTTTAGTCTCATGGAGGTGTATCGCAGCATTACCTGCTCTGAAGTTGGCAATGGCAACACCACATTGTTTTGGAAGGATCGCTGGCATAACAATGAGCTTCTATGTGACAGATTCGATCGTCTGTTCTCCTTTGCTCGTGATGAGGATGCTTCTTTCGCTATGATGAAACTTGCTGCTACACATACGTCCCCTTTCATTTGCCGCTCTCTGAGCAGGCCTTCGCGGAACTTGATCAGCTTCAGGGGATTCTTGATGGCTACACCTTGGTTCACGATGCTGCTGACGTGAAAAGATTTGTTTGGGGCACTACCACCTACTCCTCCCGGCAGTTTTATAGCTTCATTTTTGCTCAGCTAACACAAGATCCTGCTTTGCAAGCCATATGGAAGTCCAAGTGCATGCCGAAGCTCAGGGTTTTTGCTTGGCTTCTTCAGATGGACAGGCTAAACACTAAGGACTTGATGACTCGCAAGCACTGGCATGTTGATGCGGGTTCAACCTGTGTCCTGTGTGCAACTAGGGCTGGACATAAAGCTCGATGTTCGTTAAGCTTATTGAACACTCGGCAGCTCGACTCGTTTGAACTCGACTCGTTTTGTTAATGAACCGAGCTGAGTTGGAATTTTAGCTCGCTAACACTAACGAGTTAAACAAACAAACAAACTAACGAGTTTCACGACTCGTTAAGCTCGTTAATTTGGATCTCATCTTTCTTTTAGGGTAGATCCCATCTAACTAGGATCCTGACAGGTGACGGCCCAACACTATTCAGCAAGTCCATATCATAGCCGAGATTTACGGTCTACCCATGTAAGCAACATCGAATCTCATTTACTCCTTGTCAATCGTCAATGATCTAGTCATCTCTAAATTCAGATTCATTTTCTTAACGAGCTGCTCGCGAGCGCTCGCGAACACTTAACGAACCGAGCCAAACTTTATATTTAGCTCGTTATCCTTAACGAGCTTAACGATTCGAGCCTTAACGATCACGAGTCTTAACAAGCTGAGCCTTAACGAGCCGAGCAGCTCGTTAGTCCAGCCCTATGTGCAGCTAATACGCTAGAGACACGTGACCATCTCTTTTTCTCATGTGGTTTTGCGGTGGAATGCTGGAATTTTCTTCACCTTCAATGGGATTGCTCAATCCCCATCTCGGACCGTTTTAGTCAAGCTCGAGCTCATTTCCTCGGCCCATGCTTCATGGAGATTGTCATATGTGCTCTGTGGAATATCTGGCGGATTCGGAATGATCTCATTTTCAAGGATAGACCACCAAGTTTTGAACGTTGGAAAGTGATGTTTCAGGCTGATATTCTTCTCCACCAGTACCGTGTTCCCAATAATTCGGTTCAGCCCTTGTTGGCTTGGATTCTTGAGACTTTCACTTGATGGAATCTCCACTTTTGACCATGTTTTTTTATTTTCATTTTCTCCCCCCTGATCTTTGGTGGATCTATGTCTCTGCCTTGGGTCGATGTAAAAACTCTCTTGGAAAACCTCTGGTTTCTCCATCCTTATATATAAAATTTAGACCGTAGGGGTTTTCCCCTACGGTAACATGGTCAAAAAAAAATATCATTTTCCTTTTTCTAAGTGGCAAAAATAACCTTTTTTGTGAATCAAATATAAAAAATATGGTGCAAAATGACACCCATTTAATTCTCACAAAGAGTAGTCCACATTTGATGGATAATCCCCAAGTATTAGGAATCTTCTTGATTTCTATCTAATTTCGCCTAGTTAAATGAGTTTATGCTGATTTTCCGAGAGTAATCCAAATTTGAACTACAAGTGTTTGATAGTTTGGTATGAAATTAAAAAAAAAATCATTTTAAGGTACACAACTAGTGGTTATATCACAGAAACATTGATTGTTTTAGAAAATTTGACCTCTTTCGATGAATAGTCGTGGTGGCCATTTTGATCGTTTTTTGAAAAAAATCAAATAACGTGAAAAACCTTCAAAAAAAGATATCCTCTGGCATGGAGTCCTTTTATGTATACTAGTTGCTACGGAAAATGATAAACTTGATTTTTGACAAATTGTTCAAAAAAAAAATCTTCACAAAAAGGTCTATCATGTATAAACATCTATAAGTTTGAATCCAAATGACCAAGTTATGACCATTCCCACGGCATAGTTTGTGATAACGTTCTCATATTCGACAAATAGGTGTATCTTGGTATAGGAAACAATGCTACCCAATAATGATTTTACAAATTATTTTTATAAATATCATTTTCCTTTTTCTAAGTGGCAAAAATGATTTTCTTATTATTGGTTCCGTCGTTGTTTATTTTTTTTTGGATAATATAGCTTGAACAATGTGTATGATGATGTAGATCTCCTTCTCCTCTTCGAAACCAGCTAAAGAATATCAAAATCTGAGTTCAAATGCAAAAGTTATAATCAAAACGGTCAAAACAATTTTTTAGCGTAGGCCGCCGTCGGCATAGATCAAAAGAGAGCTATGCCTACGCCGAACGTTTTTTGTGGGCTGACCTGTTTGGGATCTATGCCGACGGCTCCGACAAAAAGCCGTCGGCGTAGACCCTGGCCGTCGGCGTAGCTCCGCTTTCGTGTAGTGAGACACGTGCCCTCACTCCCATCGACATATATCGAGGTCGACCAGACCCGTTGAGAAGAACATCAGATGCTCGAGGTTCTCACTCCCATCGACATATATCGAGGTCGACCAGGCCCGTCGAGAAGAACATCAGATGCTTGGAAGCAAGTTGCATGTCCTGGGACGAAAGCACGCAGCAGAGTGCGTGTAGCATCTCATTCCGGACGTTGCCGTGCGCATCCGCCACTGCCACTCACAAGTCACAAAGAGAAAAAGGGCAGATTCTTCCGCTAAATTAAACCGTTCCATCCGAGAACCTGCTCCGCGATCTCCTCTGCTAATCGCGACTTTAGCGATACGCTTCTACTGTTAGTACTTCACTGGCTAGTCGACGACGACGGCGGCGACGACGGCGTCACTTCTCGCTTTCTCTCCCCTCGATCTATCCCCGTCTTCCCTCCGTGACGTCCATGTCTCCGATCGAGCATGGGCCACGCCGGACAGGGACACGGCCGGCGAGGCGCCATGCCGGAATATCTACGATATCTTTACAGGCGGGCGTGTAGCCAGCGAACGTACGGAACTTGCTCCCACTTCTTGCCGCGTCGATCGCCTCCAATGCGCGACGTGTCCACTGTCCAGAATGTGCGTCGACCTCCGATGTCTCCGGTCCCCGTTCTCATGGCCTGGCCGACGTCACTTTCCGTTGCCTTTCGGCCTCCCAGTGGCGTCGTCTGGATCCGGCATCATGCCATCCCCGACTACCACCAGTATACTCTATCTAACCTACCAACTCTACTAAGCTAAGCAGATCGAGCAAGTGAGAGCGTCCAAAAAGCTAGCTACGGAAACCATGGCGATCTCGTCCAACTTATTGCGGCCGACAAGGCAGAATCGGAGGTCAAAGCGCTTAATTAACAGTAGTTGAAATGTTTGGCTTACCGGCCGCTTACCTACGTGCTAGGAAAAGCAAGCTTTGTGGCCAGGAAACTAAGGTGAAAATCTGAGGTCAAGAGAGTCCGCGTGCAATGGATTTCTTTCACTGCTCCGGCCGTCGCGCGCCACGACTGTCTACCGGCCGACCGGCCGGCCTATATGTGGCCCCCTTACAGATACGCATGAAAGCATTGTTTAAAATCGGGTGCGTGCTAATCGGACAAGATCATATCCTAGTATAAACCAAACACACTCGAGAGTTGAGAGTACCGGACCTGTCTCTATATATGCTCACCTCAGTGAGAGGCGTAGCTTGACATCCTACTCGCAGCCCCCGCCTCCTCTTACCTCTGTGAGTACGTACGGTGCAGCAACAAGCTAGTTCCAATGGCCGATCCGAGCTTCTTCGTCGGAATCGTCGGTCAGTTCATGCTTCCTTTCATCGTTAATCACATTCGCTTCATTAATTGACACGACGCTCATGCATCATTCTTTGTTTCTATGTGCAACAGGGAACATAATCTCCATACTGGTCTTCACGTCTCCAATGTAAGTTCACCTACCAACTAATTACTTCGATTACTCGTCAGATCCAGAAGCTGATGCATCCATGTTTGGTGGTTAATTCAGTGGGACATTCCGGAGGGTCGTGAAGAACAAGAGCACGGAGGAGTTCAGGTGGCTGCCCTACGTGACCACACTCCTCGCCACCTCCCTCTGGGCCTTCTATGGCCTCCTCAAGCCAGGCGGCCTCCTCATCATCACCGTCAACGGCGCCGGCGCCGCCCTGCAGGCCGTTTACGTCGCGCTCTACCTCGCCTACGCCCCAGGGAGACCAAGATGAAGATGGCCAAGGTGGTGCTGGCCGTGAACGTCTGCTTCTTCGCCGCCGTCGTCTTGGTGGGGCTTTTCGCGTTGCACGGCGCCGTCCGGCTCTTCGCGGTGGGGCTGATCTGCTCCGCGCTCACCATCGGGATGTATGCTGCGCCCATGGCCGCAATGGTTAGTACAACTAAGATCGATCGCCTCTTCTTCAGTACTAGCTCCTTCAGTAAAATCTTGCAAAATAGTTTCACGGTAGCCTTTTCCTTGTGGACACGTAATGCAAATGACAGTAACTTTAACTGGGACAAAGTCATTTTCCAACATCTTTCCTCCAATGCCTAAAATTTCGTAAGCACCAATAAACTTGTGGACACGTAACGCAAATGAGATCGTGGATGCAATGGGTTGCAGATAAAATTGCACTCCTCCACATATAGATGAACGTGTATCACGGACAAAAGTGGGGGGATGTTACGCGATATTCGAAATGCATTTTTTCCACTTTGAAATTTTATCCTGCTTCCACGCTTGCACTTACATCTGTTTTCTGAAATTCCTTTAACCTTGAGCATTCACTGTTTTGGCGGGCTAGCTATAGTGAAAAGAATGCCTACCAGAAATGAACAAACACGTCTGTGTCTCCTTGTGACCTGTCGTGAATTAGTAGGTGTCTGGTCTGACATCGTTTTCTTCGATTTACTCCGTATAGCAGAAGCAGAAGCGACGATTGAACACTCATCAAATCGTACTTGAATCGAACCAGACCACTCACCCATTAAAATCAACACAACCATTCATGTCGATCGCATCTCTATCCAGCCACAAGGCTTATGGAGTTCAGTTTTAGATTTTGATTCCAAGGACTTGCATTAATTTCAAGCTGTGTTAGTCTCGAGCTCTCGCGGCATGTGCCGACAGGAGACGCGGTCGACTGTATGCAACGACATGACAGGTCACACGTGTTGAGTGATGTTGGATATGCCACGTACTCAACTGCAATCGTACTTGTATTCACTAGCGGTTAACTAGCTGAGCTTAATTAACAAGTGATCTGTCGAAACTTAGCCATGATTTCATCTGCATGCAGAGGACGGTGGTGAAGACGAGGAGCGTGGAGTACATGCCCTTTTACTGTCCTTCTTCCTCTTCCTCAACGGCGGCATCTGGAGCGTCTACTCCTTGCACGTCAACAGGGCCAGCTCTATACTTTGCGGGGCCCTAGTGCAAACTTGAAAAATGGGCCTATGGGTAACATATATGTACGCATATCGAGTATATAGACGCACCATATTAAAATTTTACATCCAATCACAAATTCTTCTTCTTTTTCTGAGTGATTGGCATTGTCATATTACTATGTGGAAAGGCAACTTGCTACCGGAATTACCTATTTAAAGCACCCATTTGTGATTCAATAAGTTGATTCTTTTGTTTTCTTTTACTCCTTTTCGCAGGACCGGACTTATGTTTCAGCATTGTAACACCTAAAATTGTGTAAAAAATAATTACAATCTACATGAAGTCAGAACACTAAATCCCTAATCTAACATGTAACAACCCTAATTCAGAAAATGAATTCTGGATAATTGGAGATCATGAATTTATAGAGACATGGCCGGACCAGATTGTATATGGAGCTGTACGTACCAGGGGCGACCAGCGAGGAGGGGTCAGATCGATCTCCTTCTTGGGCCAGGCGGCCGAGGCAGGTCGATAGAGAAGGAACAACCGAATTGTCTAAAGATCGATTGAAACAGAGTTGGCTTCCGAGGCGAGTCAAAAGGCAGGAGATCGATCGGATCGATTGAAACAGAGCTGGCAACCGAATTTTCTGCGTGCGTTCAACCCCTACGTGCGTTCATTTCCTCTCCTTGCCAGCGCCATGGGCCTTTGCAGCTCAAATATTTTTTTCAGCTCAACGCAAGGCAACAACTGGACAGGGGTATAAATCGTGGGCCCCTTCCTGGCGTGGGCCCTTGTGCGCCGCACAAGGTCGCCATGGGTCAGAGCCGGCCCTGCTCGTCAAGGACTTCTTCATCGGGGTACGTACGCCGCGCATGCATCATCATCATCAACATTTCACGTCCATACATGTAGTAATACACAGTCGACGCAGATCATACAACGTTGCAACTTGAGACTAACTGAACTTCTGAATTACTACTTGGTATAAATACTTAGATCCCCAACGCCATGGGCTTCGCGATGGGCACGGCGCAGCTTGCGCTGTACATGGCGTACCGGAACAAGAAGAAGATGGTGGCGCTCGGGTCGGAGGTCGACGAGGAGAAAGGTGTGGTGCACCTGATGGGGCAGGTAGAGCTGGGGCAGAAGAAGTCGCTGAAGAAGGGCTTGAGCCTGCCGATGCCGTTGTCGCTGCCGTCGCCGCTCAACGGGTTCGGGCACCTCATCAAGGCCTTGTCCGCCACCCCGCTGGAGCTGCACAAGGTCATGAGCCAGCACGAGCGGGTCGGGGCCGAGGAGGCGATGGACGACGACAAGGAACGCCACACATACTCATCAAAGTGACGGACATATATATAATATATTGAGATATACTCCCTCCGTTTTTTAATATAAGATGTTTTAGCTTTTGTCTACATGCACATGTACACAAATGTATGTGGACATATTTTTGTGTGTATGTTCACTCATTTTAGTGTGGATATAGACAACATGTGTACCACCTAAAACATCTTATATTAAAAAACGGAGGGAGTACGTAACTAGTGCGTGAAGCAGCGTTTGATAAAGTGTGTGTACAGGGGAATGGAGATTGGAGAGTGATGTGACAACATCCAATATAGGAGACGTGCTTATTTTGGGCGGAAGTCGCGATTTTAAGGTTATTTTCTTCAGCTAATAATGTGTTATTGAGCATTTCGTTATGTTCAGAGCGACTAGGGAGTGAGCATTCCCTAGTTTTACGGGGTGCCCCTCTCGAAAATGGGAGTATATCCGAGTCCACAAAATGGGCTTTTAGAGTACCCTCATTCTAACATGGGCCGTCCGTTTTAATGAATCTAATGGCCCATAGGAATGCATATTAGTGTCCAAAACCTGACTAGTAGAATCAGTACTACTAGTGTTTGTCTCAAAAAAAAAAGTACGACTAGTGTTTAATCCAGTTCACAGTAAGGCAGTTCAGAGTAACACTGGCAGTTCCTGCCGAAAAAAAAATTACGATCGAGAGAGATCTTGGGAACAGACACCATAAGAAACAAGATCTTCAGGACCCTGCATTCTTTCACATTTTTTTTCCTTATAGGAGTAATATACGATTGCTGTGTGGATGGATGGATCCCTGGATGTATGCACAAACAAACAGGAGAACGTGTCTGCTGTATGTAGCTAGCTCTGATCAGATGCGAGGCTCACGACCACGCCCTCTCGCCGTGCCCTGCGCGCCGCCGCGTGAGGCTCCGGATCCAGCTCCGGCTGCCCCGCTCTTTCGATCGCTGCTGGTCCGCCACGTTGCACGCCGTCGCTGCCGAGGACGACGCCTGCTTGCCGCCGGTCGACGTCCTCTTCCACCGCGCCAGCTGCAGCAGCCTCCCCAGCACCTGCTTCCGCCACCTTGTCACGCGCACGCCGCCCCGCCTGGCGTGCCCCACCACCGCCGTTGTCGCGGTGGACGTCGCCGGCGCTTTGCCAGCGCTCATAGCGTCGGCTTCACTGTTAGCCTGAGCCTTCTCGTTCTGGGTGTCCATCCACGTCGCCTTGCCGTTGTCCTCAAACTTGATCGATATGAAAGAGTCTATTCCGATCGATCGATGAGCAAAACAAAACAGAACATGGAACGGATCTGATAATCAATTATTGTGTCCGATGAGTGTCACTTGCTTGCGTACATACCGTCGAGGCTCGCAACGGAGGCGGCGTCGTCGGCGTCAGGGTTGATCCTTTCGCCGCCGTCGCCGTGGACGACATCGTGGGTGTGGTGGCGGGAGGAGTCGAGTCGGTGGAGCAAGGAGGAGCCGAGCGCGAAGACGGAGACGATGCTGCCGGTCCTCACGCGGCGGAGCGCCCTGCAGTGGGGCCGCGCCGCCAGGTAGCTCGCGCCCTCGGCCGGCACGCGCGCGCGGCCACCGCCCTGCTGTTTGGAGGCGAGCAGGAGGAGGAGGCGCTCCCGGAGGCAGTGGGCGCACACGCCCACAAGGAGCTCCCTCGGGTGCAAGTAGCACAGCTGCGTGCTGTCGGCGCCTTGTTGGCCTTGCTCTGCTCCTCCTCCGCCACGGTGGCCACCATGGCGATGGTCGAACGCGTTACTCATGGCGCGCACTCGCTCGCTCGATGGTACGTACGGGTACGGCTAGTCAATGCGAGGCATTGTTGCCATTCAGAGCGAGTAGCTAGTGCAAGTAAAGAAAGCTTGGATATATGCAAGAGAAAAGAAGAGATAGGAGCTGGATTCATTGGATGAAACTTCACTTTTTGCAATCTTTTATTCGGAGATGAGATCCTGGAGATGAAGAGGAGAGACCTATACTACTGTTTGGGCAGCTTGTCGTTGTACTCTGCTTTATGAATTGGACCATGGACTCGAGTTGGACCCTGATGGCTGACAGAGGCACTCAGGCATGCATGGATCCAGCACCTAATTAACAACACATGGATAATCCAATTTAACTGTGCTTTCCGCAGATGTATGTGTTGCTTACTCGAAAAAAAATAGATGTATGTTTTCACAACCTATAATTGTGAATTTGTGTTAAGTTTCAGAGAACCTACTGACCATGGCTGCATGGTCCAAATGTTAGCTTAGCTTAATTAGTTCGTCATATGATCGATCTCTTAAGTACATTTTTGTTGTTGCTATGATCTTGATATAGTAATGGAATAATTAACAAGCAAGAAAGGCAGGATGAGGAGGTGGTAACAATAGGTATGGTGGATGGAACTGGTCGATCCAGTTGGGGATGGACGGACGGTGGTCCAACTTTGATGGAGAACGACCATGCACCTATCTATTCATCTATCTACACACCAGATTTCTTTGTTTAGCATTCGACTTTATTTTTAGGTAAACACTGCGATTTGTTAGTCACCAGACAAGTCTTGGTCCTGAGCGTTTTCAGTACACTCAAGTTTTGCTAAATTATAAGCCGGCCCTCCTTGGCTAACACATGAGCAACACCATCGGTCGTACGCCGTCCCCATACGACCTTATAGTCATCCAACTCTCGAAGAGAAGTTTTAACCTCTTCAGTCCCCGACCCAACATATTCTTGGGATGTGCCACACGAACATCATGACAGTTTAGCTCAAAAGGTAGCCCGTTGGTTTTTACTGGTAAAAAGGTTAATCCTATAATTTCGTCCTTCTTAAGGATTTGGACAAGTGCCGATTTTCAAGAATGCTTACATGACCCGTCCTTCCCTTCGCTTACAAGCTCTAACACCACTGTCGCACTATATCGTTCCAGAATAAATATATTTAGCTTCAGCACCTTGATCAGTGACAACACCTGTTGGCAAGCACGGGGCTCTGCGTCTACAGGGTCAGACAACGAGAAAAAATGGCGCGCCCTCTGGAGAAAGTGCCCATTGTGTTGCGAGCCACCACGCCACCCCCGCATGTATCCGAAGACTTCACCGTTGCTCCATCTGCATTGTCCTTCATCCACCCCTCATCCAGAGGAGACATCGTTCCTTTGGTGGGAGAGCCTTCTCGATCGTCGGATCCTGAACATTCCGCCATTCCCTATTACGTTTATGCAGTCAACAAGGGCCGGCCGGGTCCTCGATCTTCATTGATTCCCTCGCGTTTTTTGGGCCAGCCACATTTGGTAGATCGTCATCACGTGAAGTCCACCTCATTCTCCTTCAGCCAGATGAGAAGGTTTCACTAGTTGTGAACGTTTGTGGGAGCGGACGAGACCCCACACCTGCTAGGCATGAGGGTAGTGCAATAAATGATGAAGATTAGTCTCTTCTCGGGCACATGCCGCACATCGGACCCCTCCTTTGATCTCATGACGCTAAAGCTCAACTCCAAGACCAAGACCAAGACCAATTTTCATAAACCTCCAAACATGGACCATAACCTTCCTTGGTACGTTGGTGTTGCTAAGCTGGCATGGTCGAAGGCACGTTATTCCAAAAGGCTAGCCACTCCTTATGTGCCATTGTTGATTTGACGATTCAATCCCGCCCGCGAGGATCTTCTTTTGCTCCATTTTGAGGTGGTACACCGACTTCACCAAGAATAGGCCATTCTTGGTGTAATTCCATGCATTATAGTCCTATGTACTGGGCCTCGACGGCAATTTCTTCAAACAATAGCGTCAAAACCAAAAAAAATCTGGTTCACCTTCGACTCGTCCCACCTAGAGTCATCGGCCCAGTTCGGTCAGGCCTCAGTGGACACGGTAAAATCGTGATTTTCCGTCGCCTAACTCGTGCCGTTTCCATAGAGGGGTATCCGATGTGTCATTCTGTACTAGTGTCAAAATTCATTAACTCTGATACTCATGTGATTGGCAATGTGTCCGCCTCTGGTTTTCGCTCAAGTGGACGTTGTGTACCATCCCTCGTATCCAGTTTCTCTTCATACATCGATGCTATCACCATTTCCGGTCCTCCATATTAAATCCACCTTGGGTAGAGCTCTACCATGCAGAAGGTTTCACCATGAAAAGGACATCCCGCATGTAGAAATTTTGAATTTTTGAAATAATGTGCCTTCGACCATGCCTGCTTAGCAAGGAATTAGGAACTGTGTGAGAATCCATGATGTCTGCTTAGCAAGGAGTGTTTGATTGAATCCTCAAAATCTGTAAACCCCATTCCCCAACTCTCTTTGGCATGCACATCTTCTCCAACGAGATCTAGTGAACTTTGCATGATCCATTTACAAGCCCCCAGCAAGAGTTTGATGTAACGGAACTCAACTTTTATTGCATTGTTCCTTGCCAAACTTGAAACAACACATATGTTAAGTGGGTGTCGCCTAGACTTTACGAGATTTCTTTCTCCTTTTCCAAGAGGCCTTGCCCCTTCGACCAGCTCACCTTAACTCCAGCCCTCTTGTTGACATACTGAAACACCCTCCATCGATTCTGCCTACAAAAATATGAATACCAAGGTATTAGTCGAGAGAGCTTCCTCTTGCACGTCAAGGGTCGGTTTCATCTCATCCTTCCTTTCTGGGCTGCACCCATTGCCGAGAAAATGGAGGAGTTGACGAGATCATTTTTGCCCCTGACAAGGATATACATCTCGGGTACCCTACTGTGAGGGTACCTGGTGCACGTGATGACTAAAAGCCCAACTAGCGAAGATACGACTCGAAGCCCAAGACGAGAGGCCCAACAAGATGAGTAACTTCCAAGTTTAGACATAGACATAGTCGGTTTATACTTTCCTTATGTGTAAACTAGGTCGGTTACAAACTCCCGAGACCCAGCCTATTTAAAGGCTGGGAGGGGTGCCGATCTAGGACCAAGCCATACTCGAACCACCAAAGCTCTTGCGAGATCGTCATCTCGCCGGAGCCACCTTGTAACCACATAATCTCCAGCGATCAATAACAGACAAGCAGGAAGTAGGGTCTTTACCTCCACCCGAGGGGCCTGAACCTGGGTAAATCTTTGCCTCTGCTTGTCAGCCGACGAAACTACCAGTACTACCACGTTCTCTCCCCATAATCTCAACCCTAGGTCCTTAACCATGGGATTTGATGAGGGTACACCTCGTCAATTGGCGCCGTCTGTGGGAAAGAATAGTGCTGGACTCGCGGTTTCTTCGGTTCCATCGGAAAACGGCGACTCGCCGATCGGATCTACAAACGGCAACTCGCCGGCTGCATCGACAAACCAGAACTCGCCGACTCAGGCGGCACACGGCAACTCGCCGGCTCACTCGACAAACGGCAACACGCCAGCTTCACCGCAAAAAGCGCATCGGATCCTCTGATGGATTTCGAGCCACACTCGCCAGGATTCCAGGAGGCCTTCTCCGATCTCGAGTCAGGTTTGGGTTTAACCGTTGGTTCGTTCAATTTTTTCGTCAACAAGCTTGGTGTGCAGGACTTGACGGATCCACGCCAACTCGCGACTTCCGCACCCGAGGCTCCATCGGTTGCGGCTCCTTCGACTGCGGATCCCTCAACTGTGTCCATACCATCGTCGACCCTCCAAGCTTGTTCGTCTGCAACAACCATGTCCACACGAGAGATGCGCGAGCTCATTGAAGAGCTCCAGGGCGAGGAGGCCGAATCAGCATACCGCACAAACGATCCCGAGCTGGATCTCCCACTCGAGGATAGTTTCGACTGCGGGATCTCCCTCAGCGACTTCGACGACCTCATATCGACAACCACGTCGACTCCGAGATCTGCGCCAACAACAACCTCGACTTCGAGATTCATAACAACCTCGCCGACGCCGAGATGAGCATAGGCGATGAAGGCGTCGACTGCGAGATCCGTCCAGACGGACCACTCGATGAACATACGACTCAGACATGAGCCTCGATGAAGATGTCGAGTCCATGACGGGACTCGAAAGCACACACACATACCCTCGGGTCATACCCCAGCAGGTCTACGTTGCCATCGCCGCAGAAACATCAGACACTGCGGCCAGCCGCAGGCCTACAGAATTCCCGTGCACAGTACTATGCCGGACGGAGCCACAACTCTCACAATCACTGCTGAGATGGCAGCAAAAGCAGATAAAGTCATCAAGGAGTGCACAATGATGCCAGCAGACGCAACACAAGAAGAGATGTTGACCTTCCAGTACTTCAACTGGCAGGAGTCACTTCGACTGAAGCAGATAAGAGCACACTCGAAGAACGCAAAAAGCAAGCTAGCTTGTCGAGTGCGCGCAGAAGACAGCTCTCCCTGAGCTCCACCGGGCGAGCAGACACAAGACCCAGATCAAGGTTGTCACACCTCTCGCCAGGCGAGAAGGCGGCACTCACCCGCAACTTAGGCAACTCCTTCATGACATACGACGAGGAAGGACTGCCGGTGCCCAAAACAGCAGCAGGTGCTCTCTACACCGCTGCAGCATACCTGGAGGCAATCAAGCCCCAGCGGATGACCCCAATGCAAAACTACACCGCCAACAGATCAAATCACTCGCCTTAGCTGCAAAGGCCATACGCCAAGTTCCAAGAACTCCAGGTGGGAGTCGAGACCGTGCCCTAGTCGACGCGCCTCGGGAAGAGCATAATCACAGTGGTCGTCGCCACCACTCGAAGGAAAGAAGCGGCTCGCGAAGGCGCAGGTCCAGGAGCAGATCACGCAGATCTTACAGTAGCGACTCATACTCTGATCGAGAGCCTGAGCCACATGGAGCTCTGTGCTTCACTCGACGCGTCCGCGAGACACGGATGCCCAAAGGGTTCAAACTCACATCTGAACAGCCCAAGTACACGGGTCGACAGGAACCTTCCGGGTGGCTGGAAGATTACAGGCTGGCTGTCGCGTGCCAGCGAGGCACAAACACCACAGCCATGCATACATACGACTGATGCTCGAAGGCACAGCCCGCGACTGGCTCAAGGCCCTACCTCATCAAAGTACGACTCGTGGGATCACTTCCGCGATGACTTCATCAAAAACTTCGAGCCTCTGTGTGAGCGCCCAAAAACGTTCGAGGAACTGCGGGCCTGCGTGCAACGTTCAGACGAAAGCTGAGGTCATACATCAGACGATGGACTGAGATACGCAACTCAGTCGGAGTAATTTCAGAAGACATGGCCATGGATGCTTTCATAATGGGACTCGCCAGGCATGACCTCAAAGAAGCACTCGGTCGCAAAAAGCCAACCTCTGTGGCTAACCTCTTGATGACCGCGACTGAGTGGGCAGATGGAGAAGATATGGCGCGCACACACGCGGGTCCTCACCCCGTGACAATCATGAAAGCGGCAGTCGAAGCCGCAGAGACTCATACAGGACGATCGAAGGCGCAAACGTTCAAAACGTCATTACGACGACGATAGACCCGAATTCATGGCGGCTGGTTCTCTACACCCGCAATGACCAGACAGAAGCGACCAGCGATCAGAAGATCGACGGACAGTCGAAGATCGACGGGACAGTCGAGATGATCGTCGAGACAGCCGAGATCGCGGCCAACGCAGTGATAGCTACAAGAGGAAGGACTGGCGCAAGTCACGGGCACAATCTGAGCGATCATTCGAAGAAAAGATGGACGCTGATTGCAGATTCCACCTGTACAAGGGGGACGACGGAAAACTGCGATCCAATCACTCGATGAGAAACTGCAGGGAGTTCGACCAAATGGCGACTGATTACGTAAATCGCAGAAAGGCAGCAGCCGCACAAGCACCTGCACCCGTGCCTCAGCCAAACAACGTGCCTGTTCTGATGGCACCACCTCCACCACCACAGCCTGCTCCAGGCGGAAACCTCGCGGGTGCCATACAGCACATACCTCGGGTGGACGAGCCACAGTACCCTCCCCCCAAGGGCAGATGTACATGATACAGAAAGGTCGACCTTCCAACAGGGAGCAAAAACTTCGCACTCGACAAGTAAACATGGCGGTCATGTCACCTCCTGCGGTAACAGAATATTTGAAGGGAGCCGAAACTACAATAAGCTTCAGCAAAGAGGACCACCCTCCATCGGTTGTTCGCCCAGGGCACTCTGCTCTGGTACTCGACGCGCAAATTGGAGGCTACGCCATGTCCAAGGTCTTCATGGATGGGGGAGCGGCATAAACATCATCTTCGCAGATACGCTCCGCAAAATGAACAGGTCAGTCGAAAACCTGCCAAGATCTCAAATACCTTCCACGGTATCGTTCCAGGGAAAGCAATAAGCCCAGAGGCACCATACAACTCGACGTAACGTTCGGGGACAAGCACCACTTCAGGACAGAGTCGATTGAGTTCGAAGTGGTCGACTGGAAGTCACAATACCATGCTATACTTGGACGCCCGACGTTCGCTCGATTCATGGCGGTGCCACATTACGCATACCTCCAGCTGAAGATGCCTGGACCAAAAGGAGTAATCACAGTCAAGGGGAACTTCCAAAAGTCTGACTCTTGTGACCGAGAATTCAGCAAAATCTCTGAGATGTTTGGCATGGAAGCAACACTCGCTGATCTAGCGGTCTCCAACGATCGAACACTTATGCCAGAGCACAAAAAGGTGGCAGTCGACAGAGCATTCAATGCCACCAATGACACAAGATCGCATCAGGTGCACCCGACTGACCCGACCAAGACAGTCAATGTCTCGTCGAGTCTGCCTATCGCATAGGAAAGCGCGCTCGTCGAATTCCTCCGTGAGAACTGGGATATATTTGCATGGTGTCCAGCAGACATGCCAGGTATTCCCAGGGAATTCGCCGAGCACTCTCTCCAGCTACTTCCAGATGCTAAACCAGTCAAGCAAACAATGCGCCGCATATCCGGCCCAAAAAGAACTGCAGTCGAAGCCGAAGTCGACAGGCTACTCGCAGCAGGATTCATCAGAGAGATCAAGAAATCACAATGGGTGGCCAACCCCGTACTCGTAGAGAAGAAGCACACAGATATCCTTCGGATGTGCGTAGATTTTACAGCACTCAAAAGTGTTGTCCAAAGGATCACTTTCCACTACCTCGAATCGACCAGATCGTCGACTCCACCGCCGGGTGCGCTCGCTTGTCCTTCCTGGATGCTACTCGGGTTACCACCAGATAAGGATGAAGGAAGAGATGAAGAGAAAACGGCGTTCATAACCCCACTCGGGGTCTACTGCTACACCACAATGCCTTTCGGGCTCAAGAACGCAGGCGCAACATACCAGCGCATGATGCAAGATTGCCTCAAGAAGCAAATTGGGCGAAACGTCCAGGTCTATGTAGATGACATCGTCATCACCACAAGAGAGGAAAACACACTACTCGATGACTTGCGAGAGACATTCGCAAACCTCAAACGCTTCCACATCAAGCTCAACCCGAAGAAGTGCACGTTCGGCGTGCCAGCCGGGCAACTCCTCGGGTATCTAGTCTCAGCTCGAGGAATCGAGGCGGACCCGGAGAAAATACAGGCCATCTTGACGATGCAAAGGCCTTCAAAGCTCCATGACGTGCAAAAATTGGCGGGTCGAGTAGCAGCGCTCAGTCGATTCATCAGCAAGCTAGGCGAAAAAGCACTCCCGTTCTATCGACTGATGAAGAAAGCAGATAATTCGAGTGGACGCCAGAAGCCGAAGCAGCCTTCACGGACCTCAAGCGAGTCCTCACAAGCCCTCCAATCCTCGTAGCACCAAGGGAACGCGAGCCACTATACCTATATGTCTCTGCAACTAACAGGGTGGTAGCACTGTTCTAGTGGTCGAACGCAGGAGGAGGGACACGCCCAAAGCATACAACGTCCAGTCTATTACTTGAGTGAAGTGCTCTCCACATCAAAGCAGCGGTACCCGCACTATCAGAAGCTGGCATACGCCGTGTTCATGTCCTCAAGGAAGCTGACGCATTACTTCTCCGAGCACCCGATCACTGTAATCAGCACTTCAGGGATCGGGGACATCCTCACAAACCCCAATGCAACTGGGCGAGTAGCAAAATGGCTCATCGAGCTAGCACCAAGAGACATCAAGTATGATTACCCGAAGGCCATCAAAGCACAAGTTTTACCCGACTTCCACACCGAGTGGATTGAAGCTCAGCTCCCAGGAGCACCAGATGTGTCCAATTCCTGGACTATGTACTTTGATGGCTCGAAGAAAAACGAAGGCGCAGGCGCAGGTGTCATCCTCATATCACCAAAAGGCGACAAGCTCCGCTACATCCTGCAAATGGGATTCGAGTTCCCATCCAATAACGAAGCAGAATATGAGGCTCTGATCCATGGCATGAGGATGGCCAAAGCCCTCGGGTGCACTCGACTGATGATCTACGGCGACTCGAATCTGGTGGTGCAGCAAACAATGAAGGCTGTGACGCAATCGCAGATAACATGATCGCCTACCGTGACCTGTACAACATCATGGAGGGCAGCTTCGAAGGCTGCGAGTTGCGGCACATAGGGCGTGAAGCAATGAAGAAGCAGATAAGTTAGCCAACATTGGTGCGACCAAAGCACCAGTGCCACCTGGTGTCTTCTTCGAGCGCATCGAGCACAGATCAATCAAAAAGAAGCGGCAACTCCTGCACAGCCGCACCAGCCAAGAGCAAAACACCTAGCACAGAGGACCCACCAGTCGAGGTACTCCTCATCGAGCCAACTTGGACTCAACCCTTCCTCGCATACATACTCCGCGGCGAGGTACCCGAAGACTTCACAGAGTCAAGACGCGTCACTCGACGATCTAAAGCATACACTGTCATCAACGGTGAACTTTACAAACGCAGCATATCAGGTATGTTCCAGCGTTGCATAGCATTTGAAGATGGCCAAGCCATCCTTCGTGATATTCATGCAGGTACTTGCGGGCATCACGCCAGCAGTCGATCACTCGTAGCCAAAGCCTTTCGCGCAGGCTTCTACTGGCCCACAGCACTCAAAGACGCGGAGGACATAGTCAAAAGGTGCATCGGCTGCCAAAAATTCGCCACAAAGCCGCACGCACCCGCATCGGCGTTGAAGACAATACCATTGGCCTGGCCTTTCGCCCAGTGGGGGCTCGATATGGTTGGGCCACTCAAAAAATCCTCCCATGGAGGGCATACTCACCTTCTGGTGGCGGTCGACAAGTTCACCAAGTGGATTGAAGCAGTACCCATCACAAGTTCGACTGCCACTACAGCAGTCAATTTCATAAAATCCATCATATACCGCTTTGGTGTGCCAAATAGCATCATCACTGACAACGGTACAAACTTCACGGCTGAGGAATTCAAATCCTTCTGCAAAGAGCAAGATATCACGCTCAATTATGCATCTGTGGCGCACCCGCAATCAAACGGCCAAGTCGAAAAGGCCAATGGGCTTGTGACAAGTGGAATCAAGAAGCGCCTCCTGGTGCCACTCAAAAGGGCTGCGGGTGCTTGGGTAGAAGAGCTTCCGTCTGTGCTATGGAGCCTACGCACAACACCCAACGCCTCAACGCAATTCACTCCATTCTTCATGGTCTACGGCGCAGAGGCAATTCTGCCATCAGACGTAAGGTTCAACGCACCAAGAGTCGAAGCATACAATGAAGAAGATGCAGACGAGCACTCGAAGACGCAGTCGACTTGCTAGAAGAAGCACGTAACACGGCGCTCGCACGCACAGCTATTTATCAGCAGGACCTCCGCAACTATCACAGCCGTCGACTGCGTACCAGGTCCTTCGAGGTTGGCGACCTGGTACTTCGACTGAAGCAAAAGAAGGTGCATAAACTCGCTTCTCCATGGGAAGGACCCTTTATCATCACCGAGGTCATTGGTGGTGGAGCATATAGACTGAAGCACGCGAAGACAGGAGAACTCTCGCATAATCCTTGGAACGTTGCGCAGCTGCGCCGTTTCTATGCTTAGATTGATCAGTCGCAATGTAATAGGCACATATGTCGGATAGCTGCAGGTTTCAGACGCGCTCTTTTCCTTACCAGGGTACCTAAGGGGACTGGAAGGTTTTTAATGAGGCGGCCTGCAGCTTAACATTCAAAAAGGAATATAATTCATGATTCCTCATATTTCTCCCTGCTTACTACTCGCATAATTGATTTCACAAAATTAGCCTCACCCGAGCACTCGGGGGCTGCGCTATCTCAAAAAGCATGTGTTTCCGCTTGTTCACAACATAATACCCCAGCCGCACTCGAATACTCGGGGGCTGGGTCATAAAAATCATACATAAACACAAAAGTTGCTCAACACTCAATTATTCGAGGGTTGAGCCTAGTGAAGCTTCAAGTATTGCAAAAATTCATAACCGCACATAAATAGTCATGGACTGTGCAGCTTATGTTTGATACTCTAAAAATATTTCTATCAAGTTCACTCAAAATACACGGGGGCTGGATAGTCCTAATTTTACAGCATGTTGCTTCATACACCCCGCTCAACAGGCTCGGGGGCTGCATACGTGTAAACAAATAATGTACAATAATCACAAGTGTTGCGTTTTACACTTTGGAGTACCCATACACATAACCTACTCAACAGGTTCTTCCTTGGGTTCGGTCCATTTTTCCTCCTCCTTCAGCACACGATGGATTAGGACCAGTGCGTCCACTCGTGTCTCTTGGTAGTGCTCCTCCATCGGCACAGGACCACCACCTGGTAAGGGTGCGGGTCCCATCGCAATCCTTTTCAAATCAAGGTGCGGAAGGTGCGATCGCACAAAGGCAAGAGCAACGTTAGCCCCGCTAATCAGTTGCTCACGCACAAACTTCTTGATCGCCTTGCCTTTTCGAAATTTCTTCAGCAAAGCCACAAGGCCCTGTGGTTGCTCATTCAAAGGAAACAAAGCTTCGTGGACTCGAAATAAAGCCACCTGCAAGTCTCCAGTCGAATGGCTGTGCGCCAAGCACGGTCCAGAAGCCTTACCAAAATGGCACTCTTCCCTGTCTGACCAGAAGGGGTGGGCGGAGTACTCAGTGCTACTCGCATGACCATCGAGTCGATCCTGAATTCGTGCCTCCTCCTTTATTGGGTCAGAACAAACACCTGCGCAAAAGCAAAGGGCTCATCATCGCCCAGTCGAGTCACCTTGCTAAGAGAGATCTCGATGATCAAAAATGTCTTACATTCGAGTTGCAGATTTACTCTCTCCAACTCCTCAAGCAAAAAGGCTTCTCGCTCTGTAGTTGGGGATGCCTCGACTGCAACTCAGCATACGCATCTTGCGTTTCCTTCAGCTCGCGAGTAACTTCGGAAAGCTTTTGATGAAGAAAGTCCATAATTTTCTGGTCATTAACGCTTCGTGACTTCGAAGAACCACCCACAACAGGGCCAGTCGATGGTTTAGAAGCTCGGTTCTACAGTCAGAATAATTCAATGCATAAGGAAGCATAAAAGAATTCAAACAAAAGGCTCGGGGGCTGCGCCTCCCGATCACTGAAGTTCATGTTTCATAACAAGACAGATACGATGTCTGATAATTTACATATAGCAAAAGCAAAGTGACGCAATTCCTAGACCTAGTCAAACAAAGGGGTCACTGGCTAAGTCGTCGACTTCTTGGAGGAAGTTTTCTTCGCCTGGACCTTGGCTGCCCTTTCTTCAACAGTTGTTACCAGCTGTTGGGCATATGTTTTGGCGGCTTCCATCCAAGTGCCGAGCCCGACGGTTTTGCCATCAGGACCCCGTGGAAACTTCTTTGTGGCTGCGTCAAAATCTGCCTCGACTCCGTGCGCGAGCAACATGAGAAAAGTAGTCTGAGCACCACTTACCATTTGCTCGCGACTGAAGTCAGCAACGGCAGTCCCTTCAGGCTTGAATAGATCAACCAGCTCTGCAAAGGAAGATGGTAGCTCCTCGCCGGGGAAGAAGCTGCCATGGAGGGCCCCAGGGCACTCGCCGCCTGCGTTAGCATCTCCCCTGCTCTGCTACTGGTGGCCTCCGAGACAGCCACACTTTCATCAAGTGAGGTGCCAAGGCTCTGCTTGCCAGTAGCAGTCGGGCCATCCATCACGCCTAGCATAAGGGTAAAATAATCAGCACCATGTATCAGAAACCTCAAACATCTAAGGAGCAGAGCAAAAATTCTTACCAGTTAAGCTGGTGCTGCGGCAGAGAGTCGACCAATCGCCGACTCCTCCCTAACTTCGGCTGTTTTCAGCCTCTTCTCCAGATCAGCCACTCGACGGGTGGCGTTGTTCAAATTTTCTGCCGCTTCAGTGGCGGCCTCTACAAAAACAGATGCACATGATTAGTAGGCTGCAAGAGAAATCACCCTCAACAAGTGGTGATAGCATAAAAAGATACGCACTCTTTGCAACTTCGAGTTGCTGCTGCAGGGTGGCGGCTTCAGTCTCCTTGTGCACATACTGGGCACCAGCCTTCAGCAACTCTCGCACAAACGCCTAAGTACACGACATGGGCAAATTCACAACTCAATAACTGAGTATAGGCAAAAATTTCGCATTTGATTCAAACTTTGGCAAGCACAAACTTACGTGTTCCAAGAAGGAAGAAGTCGACGCAGGGACACCTGCAGCCGCAGCTCCACTCTCAGTTGCTGCAACCTCCGGCTGGGGTGGCGTAGCTGTGGCTGTAGCGGCAGGAGTCGCCGGGGTAGGCGGCTGCTCTGGTGGCAGCGTCCGTGCAGTGGACGCTGCGCTGCTCTTTTCCGCCGTAGGTGGCGGAGGCATATCCTCATCGGAGGAAAAAAAACACTGTTTCACAATTATAAGCATACAGGTGGTATTATTCATCATTATGAGCATATGCACATGATACTTCTCTTCAGTAAGGTCGCACAATCGACCAGGTGCAAGCACACCCATGCTCGGGCGCGATTTCTTCGGTGGTCGAGGGGGAAGCGAGCGAATCGGGGAACCTCGAGTGGCGTCGTCATCGACTCCGTCCTATCTTCCTCCTTCTCCTCCGAGTCAGCGGTGTCTTCCTCGTCGCGCGACCTCTTCTGCTTGCCTGCACCTCAGCATCGCCCTCATCGGCTTCTGTGCGCCAGTGGCGAGTGGCGAGTGAAGCCATCTCGTCATCGAATCTACTCGATGGCTCATGTCTGGCTGGCCGCTCTCTGGCAAGGGAGGCATTGACTCAAACATTTTGTGTCTGCATATAAACAGCAAAGGATTCAACATCACACATGCATAACATATCAGCTGAATGTAGTATCAACTGTTACCTCTGGCAGAGGGTTGCTGGTCTCATAAGGAGGCACAGGCGAGTTCATCTCGCAGGGATCTTCATCGGTAAGCTTGGTAAGGCTCCTTACCAACTTCTCCGCTTCCGCATCAGATAGCTCCACTGCGCGTGAGCGGGTTGGATCAGAAGCCCCACCATATGCCCCACAAAGCATGCACTCGGGCTAGGAGAGGCGCACTCGCCTCTTGGCCATAATGGCTAGCAGATGGATCCCTGTGACCTCTCGACCAGCAGTGGTCTGAAGCTTCAGCACCTTCTCCATCAGAATGTCAGCCTCTTCGGCTTCGACTCCGGTGGTGGGCAATCCATGATGGCCTCTTCTTCACCAGGGCGTCTCGTCAAAGGAAGGCAACCGAAGGTTTGGTCGCCAATGGTCAATCCTTGATGTAGAACCAATTCTGGCGCGCCATCCTTGCATAGACTCTAGGAAGTTGATCTTGAAGTACTCGACATCAGGTCGAGTTGTACTCCAAAACCACCAGGTCCCTTGGTGCTGTGCTGGCGCTTGACGTTGAAGATGCGCGGAACAGACCAAAGTGGGGTGCGACGCCCAAGAAGAAGCACTCGCAAAGGACGAAGTAACACGCAATGTGCAAAAGCCCATTGGGCGTGAAATCGTGCAATTGCACTCCATACACGTGCATCAGCGCACGAAGAAAGTTGTGAACAGGGAGGAGAATCCCCTGTTCACTAAATCAACAAATCAACCCGCTCATTGGGGCTGGGCACGGGATTACCTCGGCACCGGGAAGGCGAACTTGAGAGGTGTCCTCAGGGATCAGCCCGTTCGTTCCGCAGGCCAGTGAGCATCCTCTTGCTGCAGGTGGATTTGGTCCACGCGCCCTTCTCCCTCTTCAAGCCACTGGCAGCGGCTCCCGCGGCGCTATCCGCCGATGACAGCACTCCTGCCCCTTGGGTGGTAGGCTTCGTCATAGCGGTGAGCGGTTGCACAGCTTTGCTCTCGGGCGCAATGGCGATGCGAGAGGAGGAAGAGGAAGTAGCGGCGGCGGAAAGTAAATGGCAAGTAAAAACACTATTTACGCCGCGTCCCTTTTTAAACTCAAAAGAAAGAATCCGCTCCGATGCGAGATCGTGGGCACATAAGCAAATCTAACCGTACACATGGCAGCCACGGAGGGCAACCGTCGCCGGCCACTCCGCCATACGCACGGGAATCTAGGAACTACCATCATGGTCTGGAGAAATCGTGCTTGAACGGTCAAATCCAGTCCAAACAGCTATACAATGGGCCCACAAGACGTGTTCACGTCCCATCTCTCGCAGAACAGCGCATGCCCCGCGTGTCAGGTGGGCAGTCGCCATAAAACGTCATCCCTGAGTCATTGCATCAAATTTGTTCCGAAAAGATGTCGGTTCGCCCAAAACATACTAATCACTCGATCGTTGTCGGGTGTATGGTCACTCGACTGTCTCTACGATCAATACATATTACTCCCATCGGGAGCGTATCAAAATTTCTTCGACTAAAGAATGACATGACTGGGTGATTCTGAGATTGTCCTCCATTACAAGTAATAAAGCACAATCTCGGGGGCTACTCCCATCGGGAGCGCTGACGCGCACCGATAGAATTATGGCAAAAGGTTTTCTTCTGACTAACAAATGTAGAGAAAGATGGTTTTGAGATTATTCCTTCTATTGCAATCAATAAAAGCACAATCTCGGGGCTACCCCATCGGGAGCGCTATCGCGCACCGAATAAAATAGTGTCAAAGTGTCAGTCGATGATATATCGAAGGTTGTGTTCATATGCGAAAATCATACTCGAACATTCCCGAGTTGGTCCGTCGCAAATACCTCGGATGCTGCACGCATAGTGCAAAGGTAAGACCCGCCGAACTTTCGAGCTGGGCTAAGGACCGTTCCACAACGTCAATCCTTATATTTTTCGTGTCAGCAGACATGATAAAAATCCTGACGGGACGCGTTGGGTAAAATTCAAAGTTATACGCAGATCGCTCAGTAGACTCAGGGCCTAGTCGAATCTGGACCAGTTTGTACCAGATTCGAGTCGGGGACTCGAGTTTGATTGAAAGCTAGTAAGGTGTTACCCAATATGTGTAGTTAACCAGTCCGATCCGTCGAGTGAACTGGCCGGACTAAGCTATTATCCTCTGACATCATAAGCAAAAGCCACAATCGATGAAATACTCGACCATAGCCAATGTGCTATATACAGGAATTCCAATTATAGTACTAAGAATATGACGTGCACTTGCGAACGAGTCCATGCCTGATTCCTTCGAGTCAGACAAGTACTCGGGGGCTACTGACAAGGATATACATCTCGGGTACCTACTGTGAGGGTAACCTGGTGCACGTGATGACTAAAAAGCCCAACTAGCGAAGATACGACTCGAAGCCCATGACGAGAGGCCCAACAAGATGAAGTAACTCCAAGTTTAGACATAGACATAGTCGGTTTATACTTTCCTTATGTGTAAACTAGGTCGGTTACAAACTCCCGAGACCCAGCTATTTAAAGCTGGGAGGGGTGCCGATCTAGGACCAAGCATACTCAAACCACCAAAGCTCTTGCGAGATCGTCGTCTCGCGGAGCCACTTGTAACCACATAATCTCCAGCGATCAATAATAGACAAGCAGGAAGT